>RDPX01000047.1:2219097-2238416 GCA_003991215.1 Morbakka virulenta | reverse complement strand
GGAAGAAAGTTTGTGCTTGAACATGGTGCGTACTGTCAACGTTCCCTTCACTGCAAGCTCAGATTGCCTATTCAATCTATCACGAACAACCTGACGAACCGTATGCCCTTGCTTGAGCTCCTCAAGTCGTCCAAGATCTTTCCTCCACTCGCCAATGCTCTGTTCCAACCTCCTCGGCCACCATGGCTTCTTCTTTCTAACTGTTTTGTTTTTTCCCATCACACCTAACCGGGATTCAACCACATATGATCCAGCATACAGTAACCGATAAATCTCAGTCACAATAATAATAATAGTAATAATAGTAATAGTAATAATAATAATAATAATAATAATAATAATAATAATAATAACTCCTGGGTATTGACAAAATACTGCATCCGGTTGTGGACTTTCAACTTGGGCGAATGAGGTTACCCTTTGCCACAACTACCTCCAGACCGCCCAAGGGTGATCTGGAGGTAGTTGTGATAGATTAACAGATGTAGCACCTGTCAACCTACTCAGAGACCATAAAATACCGATTTGGCATCTAGCGAGGTAAGTCTGCCTCAGGATAGGGGGGAAGGGCCTAATCAGGTTTTGCGCGCAACACTCCTAGAGATGGTATCTCGATAAAAACAGCGGTGATTGTGTTACCTCATCACCACAGACCTCATTATGAGTGATATGAATACTCTAGAACATAGAAGTAGTGGCGTGAATAGTGATGGGGGCAATATGGTTAAAAGTGCTTCGGCTGGCAGGTGTCACGTGGAGATCTGCCACGGGCCCGGTCGTCATCCTGCTACTGTAATAACATAGTGGTCTAAAGAAGTCAATAAAATAGTTATGGTATCTTTTTATAGAAGTGAGCCAATTAATAAAGAAGGAAAGCCTGTCAGAAGGTATACACAACGGATGCATGGGGAATAGAGAACAATGCATGGTTGTCCGAACTAGAGTTAGAATCAATAATAACAAAAATCGAATTAGACCCTATGAATGAATAAGTTGAAAATTCTGAGCCAGGTTTAGGAAATATAAAACAGAATTTAGAAAGAGAAAATGAAAGAATGGAAGGGTTAGATGCCAGGGAAGATAATCATGCTGAAGTTGTTTTTGAAAAAGTGGGCCAAGAGTAGATAATAGAGATTGACAAAAAACTAAAAGATTTAATAAAAGGTCAAAGGAATTTGGAAGGTATTAGCTTTAAAATAGTAAATAATCCAATTTGGGAGCAAAGGGCTAGATAAGATTATAAAGCATCGAAATTTATAAAAACGAATACTACTACACAAATAAACTAGCCCATAAAAGCAGCCAGTGTGTGTGTAGCTGATGAATTGAAGCTGAGAAAGAAAGTAGTTGATAAAAAGAAAGATCCATGGTGTAAAAGAAGAGTTGAAGGTGATTCAAAAAGGCTGTGAACAAGATTAGTACTTCTTGGGGAAAAAAGTAATCTTGAAAAGAGAACATTCATTGTCCAATATCGAATTGAAAGAAGAGGTTTAAGTACCGTAATAGAAGAACTAAAGTAACGCATAACTTCGAAAAGTGCAAAAACTCAGAAGATATATACAAAGAATTTATCAGTTCATACAAAACCAAATGTTCTATGTTGACCTAAGGGAATTCTATAAAATGAACCGAATGGTAAAACCAGAAGTAAGGAGGTAGCTGATGCTGAGGAGAGTAAGCGATTCTGGAGTGGTATATGGTCTGTGAAGAAAGAACACAACAAAGAAGCCTTATAACTTAATAAACAGAAAAATGTGCGAAGCCTGAATGGAAGCACTAGTCATAAGTAAAGAAAATGTAATAATACAATTTGAGAAATTGCCTAATTGGAAAGCATCAGGTATTGATGGGGTACAGGGGTTTTGGATAAAGAAAGTGAGTAACTTAATTGAAAGGATAGCAGTTCAACTGAATGATATGCTATCAGGATTAAGTTAAAAAGCCGAGTGGCTCACATTTGGGTGGACAGTCCTTTGCCAAAAAGACTTTCAAAAGGCAATTCTGTTGATAATTATCGACCTATAACCTGTTTGCTAATGATTTGGAAAATAATGACAGGTATTTTTCCAGATAGCATCAATTCGTATAAGGAATTAGAACTTTTTTTCCCAGAGGGAGAAAAGGGTTGTAAAAGAGACGGCAGACCGACAAAAGATCAGCTATTAATTGGTGAGATGGTGCTAAAGGACTGTAAAAAGAGACACACCAACCTTGCCATGGCATGAGTCGATTAAAAAAGGCCTATGATTTCGTGTCACATAGTTAAATTGTTGAATGTCTCGAATTGTCTGGTATTGCAGATAATGTAAAGAAACTACTGCAAAATAGTATGAGGCAATGGAAACATTCATTAACCTCAAACAGGGAAGGTTTAGGGATGTATATAGAGGAATCTTCCAAGGTGATATATAGTTTATCAAAATTGCTTTTTATAATCAGTACGATACCCTTATCCTTGCTGTTATGCAAAGCCAACGCTTACTTTAATGAGGCAAGAAAGAATTCAAACTTAATCACCTACTTTTCATGATTGATCTTAAGCTCTTCAGTGAGAATGTGAAGGGTAGTGTCCATGTGTTCAGTGAAGATATAGAGAGGGAATCTCGAGTTTAGAAATGTGGAGTTGCCATATTGAAAAGGAGTAAATCAGCCATTTTGATGGTATTAAGTTCCTCTCTGGAGAAATGAAGGAAGTTGATGAGAATGGTCACACCTATCCAGGAATAATTGAGCTGGAAAAAGCTAAATAGCACCCTGCACCAAAGGAGAGATGTGGACAGATTGTATCCGAGCAGAAAAAAGGGTGGCAGGGGGGGGGGGTAATAAGTTTAGAGTTTTGTACGAGGCCATCTTAAACAAGGATACTATCAGAATTGGAACATGAAATGTGAGAACATTGAATTGGAGTGGGAAGTTGTAAAGCAAGAAATGACTAGACTTGGTATAAACATCCTCAGAGTATGTGAAACCAGATGGAAGGGCAAGGGCAACTTTGGAAGTGAAGAACATTGTATGATATATTTAATAGGTGAAAAGCATGAGAGAGTGGCTGAACTTATACTAGATAAGGAAAGTGCAAGATGTCTTCTAGGTTACTGGCAGATATCTGACAGTATTATTGGTAAATTTGCAAGGAAAGCCATTCAGTATGTCTGTCAATGTTTTTTATGCACCAACATCAGAGAGTGAAGAAGTTGAAATTGATAAATTTTACAAAACAGTTGAACAGGCTAGATGCCAATGCAAGTCACAAGAGGTTATCATTTTAATGGGCGACTTGAATGCAAAAGTGGTATGTGAACAGGATAGTGATGTGCTAGGGAAACACGGACTAGGAAAACAGAATGAAATAGGAGAAAGATTTGTCCAGTGGTCTGCATGGAATGGGCTGCTTATAGTAAGCACATGGTTTGAAGAACATCCAAGGAGGTTGTGGACGTGAAAAAGTCCAGGAGGTAATATAAAGAATCAGATTGACTATATTACAATAAATATAAGATTTTGGAATGCAGTGAAGCACAGCAAAACATATCGTAGTGCTGACTGTGGAAGTGACCATATACCAGCAATATGTAAGATGAAGCTAAAGGTAAAGAAGTTAACGAGGCAAACAAGTGCACCAAAACTATGCCATGCAGCATTGATGGAAGACGCCAACATAAGGGAATGACTTAATGTGACTGTCAAAAACTGGTTTGAGGCTCTGGAAGATGAAGGTGAGGTGTCAAGCTAGAATAATTTCAAAGAGTCTGTGTTAACAGGAGCAAAGAAATTATTACCAAAAAAAGAAAAACAGTGAAAGAAAAAATGGATAATAACAGAGATACTAGATTTGATGATACAGGGGCAACAGACTCCTGATAGAGAAAGTTCAGAATATAAAGCAATTGGTAAGGAGATCAGCGTCAAATGTAATCTGGCAAAGGAAGAATGGTTAAATGCAAAATGTGAGGAGATTGAGCAGTGTAGACATAGAAATCCAGTAGAGATGTCTAAGAAGATCGAAGAGATCAGTGGTTACAAATCTTATTCATCACCTGGGTGAATAAAATCTAAAGACTGGAGTGTAATAAAGGAAAAGGAAAAAGTGCTAAAAGGTTTGAGTGAATATATCAGTGACATGTTCCAAGATGACAGAGGAGAGAAACCCTCAATACAAAAGAATATGGATGGACCTACTACTCTAAGATCAGAAGTGGAGGCAGCACTTAACAAAATGAAGAGGAACAAAGCTACTGGATCTGATGGCTCTGTTACAGAAATGTTAACATCATTAGAAGACTTTGGAATTGAGAGGTTGACAAAGCTGACAAACAAAGTGTATGATAGTGGTGGAATACCAGAAGATCCTAGTAAGTCAATTTTTATGGCTTTGCCCAAGAAACCTGCTGGAACAAAATCTTAGTTGCATTGAATCGTTAGCCCTATTGATTTTACAGGAGAATGTTAGAGTATCATGGGTAGACCATCAAACAAAGGAGGCAGTTTTGAGGACAGCTGGAGCAGAAAGATGTTTAATAAAAACAATCTGTGAAAGGTGGATGAGGTTTATTGGACATATTATGAGAAAGGAAGGACTAGAAAACCTTGCCCTTACAGGTTGTATTGAAGGCAAAAGAAGCAGAGAAAGACAAAGATTATAAGTGCCATATTAAAAAGTGCATATCAGCATGTGAGAAGGAAAAGGTAAAAGCTAGAGATCTGCTACATATGATGAGATATATCAATCTGTGTGGAATGATGATTGCCAACATCTGGAATGGATAGGGCACCCATTGAGAGATTGTTGATGTTGCAGTCTGGGCTGACTGCAGAGTGTATGATAAGGAGCAGGAAAAAATTGAGAATGACCAAGACTTGAAAAGGGAAATTAGAAAAATGTGGAAACTGGAAAAGGCTAAAGTTATTCCAATAATTTTCAGGGCATTACACAGTATATCAAAAGGTTATAAGTATTATGTGGAAAATATGGAAATGGATGTAAAGCTTAGCTTCATACAAAAGATACCATTGCTTGGGACTTCTAGGATATTAAGGAAAGTGATAGCACCATACAGAGAAGAAATACGGGTGGCCTTTATTCTTTGGTCATTTGCTTTGAGTCACCAATCAGTTTTATAGATAATGGCAATTCCATCAGGCAGTGGCTAACACCATGTAAGATAATAATAATAATAAAAAATAATAATAACAATAATAATAACAACATAGTAGAATGGCAACAATCCATGAACCATTCAACCACAAAATCACTTAAGGCACAGCAGGGCCATAGACCCCAATTTTCCCCCACAATTAATACTTATTTCACATAATTAATGTTTATTCACTTAAGAACCAGGTTGTTTTAACTCCTGCCTGATAATCCATATCTGAATAAGTACTTATAACACATCAAAGTATTAGCACTTTAATAATGAAATCACACCTTTAAAAACATCAAAACATGGAGAGCAGTTATTAACAGCTAAGTTATCAACATTGGTGTGAGATATTTATCATGCCTTATTCGTAACCTTGTTCCTGAGCTCAGGTCTCAAATGTTGATCATATGATTGCTGATAGGATGGATTATTTCTAACTTTATGGGGTAAAAGATGAAAAGACGAATTATATTGAACAATTAAATGTAAGAAGGAAAGAAAATGATTACCACCACTGAAAGTTGTCGAAAAAAGGAAGCCTGTATGCAGCAGTGAAAAAGGTGGACAGTGCAATGAGCAAGATTAAGGTGAGCAACATTACTGAGACTAATGATCTGATATATTGTGGAGCTGTAATGGTGACAGTAATGCTTGGAATGAAAACCAAAAAAACATTGTGAACAGGTTAGCAAAACCTGTTCACAGGCTCACTGCTTAAAACCAGTGAACCTAAATCAATTAGGATGTAAAATATGAAACACCACATTTGCAAAAGAAGTGGATTGTTATCAAGCAACAGAAGATCTTCATCAACCTTACACTTTTACTTACTCTTTGCCTTACTCTTTTTTTCAATGACACGGTAAGTTACAGTGCTATTGAAAAAAAGAGTGAAGGAGAGGTAGAAAACATAAAAGAAAAATAAGAGTGTTTATTGGGGAGTGTTAAAGCAAGGCATGGAGAATGAAAATTTCTGAGGGGTAATGAAGATACCCTGACACCCATCAATAAAGTCATGAGGTTGTTATTTCCATAAAGCATTATTAAAAAATTCTGCAATTTTTCACTTGTATATGCACATTTCTTTCACTTAGAAAACTTAGTCATTGTTAATCTGGGTGATCATTATTTATGTGAAAGGGCATTGACCATGTTTTCAGAGAGTCAGATGGGCAAAGTCATGAAATACTGTATGGCCCCCTAAAAAAAACCTTTGTCTACTGGTAACAGTTAATGGCTGCATCCACCCTTGATTTTCACTTTACCCTTGTTACAAAAAAAATTGTGGGTATTTAATAAAAATATATGAAGGTTCTATATAAATATAAGAAAATCTGATACAATTTATTTCATAAAAACTACAATATAATCTAAGTGCTATGGTACTCATTGATTCATATCAGATTTTGAAATTTCTTGATAAATTTTATTTCCATTCAATTAATTTGAGTTCTTTTTATTTTAGGGAATGGACAAAAATGGGCTTAAGTAGACTAACTTAGAATGCCACAGGAGGAATGATTGGCAATTGCAGAAAAAAAACCCAACTCATGGTTCAACCAAGTGGATGGTGACTCCATCATGTTGGGCATAAATATCAGTTTAACAATGAACATAGTCCCATAAAAAGAAGACTACAATATGAAAATGGTATCAGCAATTGCAGATGTGGCTAGTGTTAGCANAAAAAGAAAAATAAGAGTGTTTATAGGGGAGAGTTAAAGAAAGGCATGGAGAATGAAAATTTCTGAGGGGGAATGAAGATACCCTGACACCCAGCAATAAAGTCATGAGGGTGTTATTTCCATAAAGCATTATTAAAAAATTCTGCAATTTTTCACTTGTATATGCACATTTCTTTCACTTAGAAAACTTAGTCATTGTTAATCTGGGTGATCATTATTTATGTGAAAGGGCATTGACCATGTTTTCAGAGAGTCAGATGGGCAAAGTCATGAAATACTGTATGGCCCCCTAAAAAAAACCTTTGTCTACTGGTAACAGTTAATGGCTGCATCCACCCTTGATTTTCACTTTACCCTTGTTACAAAAAAAATTGTGGGTATTTAATAAAAATATATGAAGGTTCTATATAAATATAAGAAAATCTGATACAATTTATTTCATAAAAACTACAATATAATCTAAGTGCTATGGTACTCATTGATTCATATCAGATTTTGAAATTTCTTGATAAATTTTATTTCCATTCAATTAATTTGAGTTCTTTTTATTTTAGGGAATGGACAAAAATGGGCTTAAGTAGACTAACTTAGAATGCCACAGGAGGAATGATTGGCAATTGCAGAAAAAAAACCCAACTCATGGTTCAACCAAGTGGATGGTGACTCCATCATGTTGGGCATAAATATCAGTTTAACAATGAACATAGTCCCATAAAAAGAAGACTACAATATGAAAATGGTATCAGCAATTGCAGATGTGGCTAGTGTTAGCACAAACATTTACACTGGGGTCTTACGCATTTTTCTGAAAATAGAAATTGGCTGCTTAAAATTCATTGTGGTAATCATCACAATGAACTGCCTTTCAAATTGGCAATCAAAGTGTCCAGTTTCAATGGATGTGATGAAATTTACAAAGGTTTCTGTTCATTGCTAAATCCTGGTAAATAAAGCAGGAATGTTCATGCTGTCTGCCAGGCATTGATACTACTTTTACTACTACTACTACTACTACTACTACTACTACTACTACTACTACTACTACTACTACTACTACTACTACTACTACTACTACTACTGCTGCTGCTGCTGCTACTACTATGACCACCCCAAGAACAGTAATAACGATATTGTTACTATTATTATTATTATTATTAATAATAATAATAATAATAATAATAATAATAATAATAATAGCAATAATAACCTACATCATTCAGTACTAAGTATTTTTGATATCCTGCAAAAAGTGCCCTCTGACACTTAGTCTAACCTTAGAAATATGGCGGATATTAAAACGCAAGATCTCTAGTATAACTCTATGAGAACACTGTACGATTTAAATAACAGCTAATGATAATACTCTATTCACTTTGATCCTTTCTTTTTCATTTTTTCTCTTTTCCTTGGAAAAAAACCTGACGATCCTCTCGAAAACCAGTTCATTGAAGTGTCGAAATAACTTTCCACAATCATATGTTGAAAAAATACCCCGGCCAAAATAACAATTTCTTAAAAGAACTTACCCTCATCATAAGTCCACACATGCTGAAAATCATTCCAAGAAGATTGAGGTAATCGGCAGTTGGGTCATCCCCTGGTTTGTTTGAAGATGGTTTGTAGCGATAAATCCTATTTGGCCTCTTTGGGTCATTTCCGAATGCTGGTGGTTGGGGGAGCATTGTAACAATAAATAAATTGTAAGGTGTGTATTCTAACAGGTATTAATTTGCTTTAATACTTTAATGAGTAGGAGGAAACGTCCTGAGATGACCTGACAGAGGCCAAAATCTAAGATTTCGAGAATGTACAAAGAAAAATACGATGAGACTGGTTAACTTGGGTTGCAGTTGAGCCCTGAGTTTTGTTACAAATGTGAAGGATCACTGAAATAATAATGGTATCCTCACTTTGGTCTACTGGAGAAGGACATTGTTAGGTGCAGAGAAGAAGGAAATGACAGAGACAAAAACACACTTGATAATTTTTTTTCCTCGTGTTTCTCTTGCTATGCTTTGACATAGTTTTTCACTATGTTTATAAAGTTTTTTATGGCATTACAAAGCTATACCGATGTTAACGACAGCAAAACATTACCTCCTAAGTAAGTTTTTTAAGTAAGTAAGTAAGTTTTTATTTGCCACAAACATAAAATGAAAAATGTTTACAAATGTTTAAAAAAAAGAAAGGCCTAGAAAGTCAATAAATTACAATTTAAAGTTAATTTACAAACTTTTGTATAAATTAATACTAAAAAGAATGTTGCATAAAAATATTACAATTTGAGTTAAAATAAAAATAATTACAGGTCACCCCTAATTGACGTGGCAGGGATAACATTTAAAAGGTCAAACCGACCTTATCTCCATAACATAACCACAGCTATCACACTACAACAATAGAAGAAAACCATAAGTACTGCAATCACAGCAAGCATCATCCTCAGCCTTTTTTCATTATCATCATCAGCAGCAGCAGCAGTAGCAGCAGCATTATTATTATTGTTATTATTAATTTCATCATCATCATTAGCATTGTCATTTCATTATTACCATCATCAAATCAGACTAACAATTTTCCTTTTTGTGTAATGCGATATTGAAACTACATTTTATATTTACTGAATAGAGTGTCGGGCACAAACCATGTTAATAATGAGAACTCGTTTAGCATTACAATTAAATATCAATATGACAAAGTTCAGTAACAGCCATGAAATCTTAAAATTGTTTAATTATTAGACTCCAGTTATTTGTAGTGAATAGTCTCATACAATAACTTTTCAATGTTTTTATAGTCATTAATTTTTTATGTGCTTTTCATGAAATTTTTAAGGTAAAATTACTCCGGGGTTTGCTTTTCTATTATACCTGACTATGTTTTTACCTCCTCTGTTGCTCTGAAATTTAATTTTTCTCAAATATTACACTTCTCAGGTGTTAACCAACTTCAAAACATATGCCAGTTTCAACTACTAATATTTAGTTTGCTGTACCCACTAAAGGGCTCTTGACAACACTGGCTTGGTATCCAACTGTCATTAATCTGATACCCTAAGTCCAACTGACCAGGATGGTAGTACCTGGTGAAGGCGCCGTGCTCTAGGTCACGAACAAAGGCAAACAGTAAAGCTGCCGAAATGGCAATTACAGCAGAGGAGCTGCAACCTATGAAGTCAATGGTTGAAACTTAGGCAGAAAAACGTCATAGAAGAGGAATGATAATTTCTTCTGTTCATCCGGCAGAAGGACCCACTGCTATATTCCGGTCAAGTTCGTTGTTTGAGAGCACAGACATAAGCAAGAACAATGGTTTCGATTGGTGAGACCCCCAGACCAAAAGTATCGAAAGCACAATTAAGGAAGAGAGACCGACCAAACGATGATAACACACCACCAGCCATAAAGGATAATGATAATATTATACCTAGTCCTTTAGCAGGGAACATATATTTGGAAATTTAGATGGTGAAGAGGAACAGTTTCTCTAATGAATAACCGTTATATATAGCAACATGGAATCTACAGAAACTAACAACAGAAAAATGAGAAATAAAAAAGGAAATAGAGATGTAAAACATATATTTTGGGTTTTGCTGAATCATGTAGTCTAGAAAAAAGAAGATTCTCAAGAAAGCACTAAAACGAGGTGGTTTTCTCTGGAAAACAGGAAAGTACAAGTAGTAGCGGTGTAGGTTTCATAGTCAAGAACAACCTAAATTGGTCAGTATTGAGCTACAATTTAGGGAGCATAGAGTGATTACAATTTGAATCAGCGCAAAACCTGTAATTTTAACCATCATTCAACTATATCCACCCACCAACCCAGAATTTGACAAAGAAATTGATTGCTTCTACGAAATCCTCCAAGATACATTAAGCAGCATCCCTAGCACTAATATCATATTGCTGATAGGAGATTAATTCAAAGCTCGGAAAAGTAACAAAGAAAAGAAACAATATTCGAATTTATGGAATAGGAACAAGGAAAAAAAGTGGTCATAGACTTGGAGAATTTAGTCAGGCAAATGATCAAGTGATCGGAAATACTGCTTTTACACAGGCACCTGGGAGGTAGTGTACTAGTATTAGTCCTGGTGACTGAATTAAAATCCAGATTGTTTATTTAATGGTAAAACGCAGATCCAGATCGTTTTTTCTTGGGGTTAGGACAAGACCAGGTGCAGATTGTGGAAGTGACCACCAACTCCTAAATGTAAAGATCAAGGTAAGATTGAGAAAATGAAGAGCAACTAATTCACCAATAAGATATGATGTCAGTACCATATCATAAGAATTTATAGCTTAAATCAAGAACAAATTTCTTCCACTTCTTACAATCAAGGAAGGAAAAACGACACCAAATGTCCTCTGAGAATGTGGAATTGAAGCCATTAAAAGAGTTGCCCAGGTAACTGTTCTCAGAAAGAAGATAAAAAATCCATAGATAAGCGAACGTACATCTAAATTTGAAGAAGAGAGAAGAGAAGCAATGAACAAAAAAATAGAGAGAGTTGAAAAATCCTGGAAAAGAGGCGACCAAAAGAGCAAGAAATGAGAATAATCGGCATTTTAAATGAAAATGTGTTGAAATAGAGAATGAAGGTGAAGAGAGCTCTTATAAAGTTTTTTAAATAAGGGGGGAAACTACAGGAGACTGGGTGCCAAGAATAGATCCTAAAAAAAACAAAACGAGAAAGCCACTAACAGAAAGTTATGATATCAAGCGAAGGTGGGTAAATTATTGTTCAGAACTTTATGAGGGAGACGGTGAGAACCAGGTAGAAGAAATGAGATATCAGAATATGGAGCCAACTCCACTTTGATCAGAAGTAGAATGGCCATTAAATTACTTTGGGAATGGTAAGTCACCAGTGATAGACAAAACTCCAATCGAGATATAAAAGAAAATGGAGAAAAATTAATTAAGTTGTCATGGAAGATATGCAAGATGATGAGAGAAGTAAAGGACTGGTCATGAGATTGTCTCAGGGCAATCTTTGTTCCTTTTCCAAAAAAAAATAGAAAAGAGTGTCCAAATATCCTGAAGGCTAATTTCATTGTAATTCTAAAAATAGACTTCGTTCGAGGATGATGCCAACCCCATTTCTCTTGTTGACTGTGCCGTAGTAATACAGCTTGTACCCGTCACCTATTTCTCTGGCTTTTGCCCCTTTCCATTTAGTCTCCTGGACACACAAAACGTTGATGTTTCTTCTTTGCATGAGGTCCACTACTTCTCTTGATCTTCCTGTCATGCCGCCGAGATTAAGGGTGCCTACTTTCATGCTCACTTCCTCCATCTGTTCTCTCCTCCTAGCTTGCTTTTTCCTTACTCTTCCTCCTCCTTTTCGTCTTCCCGCGTGTCTGTTTCCACCAGTAGCAAAGTTTCCAGTACCACGCTGGTGACCCACAGTACTGNGTAAGTCACCAGTGATAGACAAAACTCCAATCGAGATATAAAAGAAAATGGAGAAAAATTAATTAAGTTGTCATGGAAGATATGCAAGATGATGAGAGAAGTAAAGGACTGGTCATGAGATTGTCTCAGGGCAATCTTTGTTCCTTTTCCAAAAAAAAATAGAAAAGAGTGTCCAAATATCCTGAAGGCTAATTTCATTGTAATTCTAAAAATAGACTTCGTTCGAGGATGATGCCAACCCCATTTCTCTTGTTGACTGTGCCGTAGTAATACAGCTTGTACCCGTCACCTATTTCTCTGGCTTTTGCCCCTTTCCATTTAGTCTCCTGGACACACAAAACATTGATGTTTCTTCTTTGCATGAGGTCCACTACTTCTCTTGATCTTCCTGTCATGCTGCCGAGATTAAGGGTGCCTACTCTCATGCTCACTTCCTCCATCTGTTCTCTCCTCCTAGCTTGCTTCTTCCTTCCTCTTCTTCCTCCTCCTCCTCTTCTTCTCGCGCGTCTGTTTCCACCAGTAGCAAAGTTTCCAGTACCACGCTGGTGACCCACAGTACTGGCGGTCGTTGTTATCCCGGGCCCCGACCGATCCAGTATGGTTTTGTTTTGATTTTGACTCATTCGCTTTTGGTTTCGGCATATATTTTCCCGGTAGGATGCCTTTACTTACACCAACCACCAGTTATAAGCAGTGGGCCTAGCCTTTGGTCTTATGACCTGCTCACAAGGCAGTGAGTTTAACCCATGGATGGGGATTTTCTGTCAGGGTTTACTCCCTTAGCTTTTGGTAGTGCCCCACCAACCCACAAGGCAGCGAGTGGCCATCAGTGGCCGGTGACCTTGTCAAGAAAGCTCCTACGCCCACTGATGCACCGTCCCCACTCAGGCAGGACGGGCCGATAGGAGGAAAGCTCCGTTACCCAGGGAGGGGTGGCTATCCGGTTAGTTCGCCTTGCCAAAGGGCGACCCGGGGACTCTGCAGGGCAGGGTTGTCCATACCCTGAGGCTCAAATTGGCCCGCATACCCACAATTCTAGAAAAAAAGAGAAATTCTAAAAATAATCTGAAATTTTTCTGAAAATTTTCATAAAAAGAATTTAAAAAATTATTTAAAAAAATAAGTAAAAAACAAGAAGGTTTTGTTGAGAATATGGGAAAATAGATCAAACAGTTAATATACGAAACATCAAAAAAAGATGGAAAGGACCACAATATTCCAATATCTGTAGGATTTATCAATTTTACAAGGGCATTTGGCTGCGTGAGCCCTGAGCAACTATGAAAAATCATGATACAAATGGGTTTCTCCATAAATATAATAGATGAAAATCAAGAGACCATTTTGAGATCAAACTGTGGCGACACAGCCTGCTTTAAAATAGGAAGGAGTTTCGACAGGACTGTGTTATGTCGCCAAACTTCTACAATATCTATGGTAAGGACATCATGAACAAAGTTTAACAAAATTAAGAAAGAGGATCATTTTATCAAATGTTTCGTAGGTAACACTAAATCACTATCGAAAAGATTGGCAGGATTTTTAGAAGAAGATACAAGGAGTAATTTACGACACCAAGGTCCTTTCCCGTTTTTAATTAACCAAAAAGTCCGTACAAAAGATTTGGCATCTGTGATGTGTATTAAAAATGTAATACACATATTGAGCACAGTAAAGAATCCTCAGAAAATCTGAAAGTTTTAGGTTTGGCAAGGTTTTCTTTGAGTAAAGTACTATATTTTAGAGTGTATGTTCATCAATTTTGAAATTAACTCCTGATTTATTATTACGTATATATATTATATATTAATTTATATATATTATAGGCTATATATATAAATGTTGTTATATATTAAGCGACGCTCACTGCTCTTATTGTGGTCCGAGCACTCTGGCTTCTGAGTTTACCCTTGCCGGACAATGTCCTACATTATTGTCTTATTGGCAATTAATGAGAGTCTTTGAATGGATTGCAGATTTTCAATCTGGTTTCAATTTGTACTGATAAGCCATGGAACATTGGAACACCTATCTGGAGACCAATATATATATATATAGTTTTAGAGCCATTTGCAGTACTAGTTAATTGGAGAGAGCAATCAGATCACAGTACGTACTGTTACTTCTGATTTAGTCACTCTGCAAATAGTAGAAGATCGAAAAAAAAGTCCAGGTCATTAAATTGGTAAAAATATATACTAAGTATATATGGTTTCTCTGTGCACGCCAAAGCGTTGTATTAGAAAACAAAAGATTGGCCAGCACATGAAAGTTTCTTGCCTGGTGTGATAAATGTAATTCACCTTAAAGTTGTGGATCATACCACCCATACCTTTACAGTTTGCATTGATGAAGACTCTGTAAAAGCCTTTGATCCTACTGGCATATAAAAAGTAAACCTCCACCACATATTTTTATCCTCTAAATATTTATAAAGAAAACCCACTACCTGTTTATATGTCATATTAAATAGCTTGGAACAGAGAAATTAAAACGTCTGTCAACTTGGAGTTAAAATAGGACAAAGGAATCCTCTGGTCTCATATCATTAAAATAAAAGTATTTATTTTAATAGAGGAAAGCTCTTCTATCTTTTAATTTCTATTAGCACTACTTCAAAGTACTGTTAACATTTTTCGGAAATATTAAAGATAATATTATTAAGTAATAATTTGATTATCTTTGCTCATGCAGAATATTGTATATTATTTCGAAGTGTGCAGAGCACATTTCTTGCGCGTAAGTCAGGTTGTTACAATTACCGAATGTCTCTTCTGTAGGTGTTATCATGGAAAGTGTTCTAAGGAGCTTTCCTCGTTGGTGTTAGTTCAGTTTGTTGCATCCCGTGTGGCTCATTTCTCTCAACGGCAGCATGGTTGTACAGTTGTTGTTCTTTGTTGTAATAAACCTTTCTCGAAATTAAGGGTTTTTTCGAACAGCTGGGTTTTGGAACGCTTTCGCTTTTGAATGCTTTCCTTGATCAAATGACTTTCAAAGTCTACTGTCAACTCCTATCTCCTGGCCTAACCTTTATAGATACTTTATTACAGGCATATGAGTGGAGATTTTTTGTTTGTTTTTTTCATTTTAACGTCATTTTTTCTCCAGCAATTGTGGGTCAGACGGTGTCCTTCATAGGGACTTTGTTTTGGCAGTGAAGAATTTTTTGGCCAGATGCCCTTCCTGACGCCAACCAATGGCCTTTTTTTTCTTTTGAAAAGTTCCAAATTCTCCTCGCCCGCTCGTGGAATCAAGCCCGGAACCTCTTGGTTACTGCGCAACTGCAGTAACCATTAAGCCACGGCTCCTCATTATAGATATATGAGTAAAATGACAATTTACCAGAAAGAACAAGGTAACTTACCTAAACATGTTGCACTTGCAAAATCATACCCTCTTCCTATTATTCTTTATTTAAAAGTTTTATTTCATGTAACAATAGTTAGAGATGTAGTTTCAAACTAGTATCTAAATATCTGTAGCCTGATTAAAAATAGATTGAAGCGGAGCATTAACATGTTTTATGTAATTGTCGAAGAAATAGATTGTTGAAGTGTATGGGCTCTAACTGTAAAGAGATAAAACATTGATATTAATTGAAGCTATTTGGTATAAAAACACAATTTTTTTAAATGATACTTTCTTTTAAATATAATATCCGAGGAACTAGGAACTGCCATTGCCATAAAAATTTCCGTAACCGGAATTTTTGTTTCTGTCGTGTCAAAGGTATCTGTGACTTTTCAAAATATTTGAAATAAAACCTTTTGCTTTTTTGTCCTTTTTCCTAGTAATATCCTGGCTCAGAAGAAGCCCTTTCTCATATACTTTGTTGTGGTTTAGGGAATTTCTTATTCCGGGTGGCTCTCCTGACACCAACCAATTCCTTTTTTCTGGAAGGTATTTACAGTTCTAAAGTCTTTTCCCACTCCAGAAACCAAAACCTAGAACCTCTTGGTTACAATGACATAACATAAGTCACTAAACCACGATGCCACAATACAAATTTTATTTAGCACTGTGTATCTTTGTCCTCCTTGTGATAAATTTGAAAAATTAATTTCTTACTTTTTTAGCTATCTATGCCAAAAAGAGAGGAAAATGTTGTTTCATTTCTTCATTTTAAGTTTATCATTACCTCCTTAATCAGGCAAAGTTGTCTCTGAAGACCATTTCGGTAGTCCCACCTTTAAAATGGTTAATGTGTCCCACATTTAGAATATTGATTTTTTTTGTGAGTTTAAAAGAGGTCAAAGAAACGTAATAAGCAGTCTATTTTGGAATTTATCCTTAAGAAACACAATATCAAATTGTTGAAAGGTAAATTTTAGCACGGAAATCTTTTATGGTACAATTATTACAACATATTTTTTTATTTTTAATTACAGACATTTTTTGTATTTACATTAGTAGAGATATCTATATCAAGTGATATCAACGGAATATAGGAATTCAAAGTATATATGAAATATGAAACATTTGAATTATGTAACCTTTTGAAATTTAGCAAGGCACAAAATTCTATACAAGTACTCACTATTTTGAGAAGAAAAAAAATCATGCTTCGACAAAGTATTCAAAAGATCATTTGATCTAGGCTTCCATATTTTATTTCTTTAACTGGTGTAGGTGGTGGTCATTATGTCAACCAACATAATGAAGTGCTAAATTAATCACCTGAAATTAGAAAGGAAGCATCCTTAGAGCAAGTCATGCAATAAGTAAGATGCAAGTTTAAAGAAAAAATAGGGCTAACTCGCTCTTTTCAAATAACAAATTTACCCGTCAAATTAGGCAAACAGTTTGTTTTTGTTTCAGTCACTAAAAGGGGGTAAGTGACCTAAATCATTGTTAATTCCTGCAAATAGCATGTAAGGTATAAATTGAGTATATGAGTATGTCATCAAACACAGAAAAATAAGAATTCTAAAATTAGATGGGAGCAATTTTGTCAACCCTAACCTGAAATACTATTCAGATATAAATTTATAAAAAGTAAAAAAAAAGAACAATCTTAAGGGGAAAATTTCTATACTCGTTATCATCGATATGTTGTTTCGTGCCATAGCTAAATCTATTCATGTGTTGCGTTGTTTGTCTCTTGGAGGATATGATAAAACACATTTTCATCAATCTTTTCTTTCAAAGCTGTAAGCTGCCAACTATTAAGGAATACAAATAGCCTAGCAAAAGTAGCTAAAGTGGAAAGCTACCAATTCTAATTTATCAAAAATTACACAGCTTTGTAGAGTAATTATTTGTTAAAGAGATGCCATTACTAATGGTACGATAAATGCAATCAAATTAGTGCTGTTGACCCAGTTCACAAAATAACCCACTACGAGGGTGGCAAGGAATTGCAGAAATCTGGTTCCGTATTTAATCAAAATTTTAGCTCTACTTAAAATTCTACGCACAAGTTTGCAATCCTCTGGAGGCCTCTGGAGCCCTCTGCAACCCTTATCGCATTGACATAATAAAAGTTTTGATCTCCTCTTTAATTATTTGCTTGGAAAGCTGTTCTGGTTAGCTTTTTGATGTTGTTCCTGTTTATACTGTGATTTCGTCGACTCGTTTCTTACAGCACCTTTATCGGTAATACTACTGTATCTCTGCGCATAAGAAATCTCTCTACAACGGAAGTTTCGTTACTAGAATTTTCCATTTTTTAGATTTTCTTCTACCGTGTTGTTTTCGTCATCCTCATGCCCCTGATCCCTCTTACATGCAGAATGAATTAATTAATTTCCTTCTAAATTCTCATTTGTTTATATTTCCTTAAATAAAGTACCTGCACGTCTTTTTTTCTTTTGCTTAAAGTTAAGAACCATCCCAGGCAGCATGTCATTTGGTGCTTGAAACTTTGAAGAACAGAGAGCAAAATAAACAAAAAAAGGGTTAAACCAAGAGATAAGAGTTTATATTAGACTTGAAAACATTCATATCATAGGATGGAGGAAAGCACTCAGAAACCGAAGAGTTCCACAACACAGGCTGCCGAGGAAAAACGCTACTTGATAGAAAAATTTATTACAATGCAAAGCAACAACTTCACACGCATGAGGACCTTGAGAGAAACAAGCCACATTGGATGCAAAAAACTGAGCTGTTACCATCAAGTAAAGCTCACAAAAATAGTCACCATGATAGCCATTATTAAAAGACTAAAACAAACCACGCTTTTTTGATGAGACAAATGTTGAAGGGTACCAGCAAAATTTGAACCTGTCAAGTTACAGGGTCGTCTTTGAAGTCACTCAAGAAAATCAAAATGAGATAAGGTGAGACAAACTAATTTCTTGCAGTTCTCTGACGGTCTGAAGGTTAGACTCCAAACCTTGCACAATTTTGACTTATCCCTACTGAATTGCTTTGTCGTCCATGAAAAAAACAAGGCAGTGGTTTTATTATTAATATTGATGGGATGTGCCAAGTTAACAGGAAGATAATGGATGTGAATAAGTAAGAGAGTTTGAGTATAAATATAACCTGGAGAAATGGCAGCATGTCACACCTTATCAAATGCCACAGAAATATTTAGAGCTATAACATGTCCTTTGATAGAGTTTATCTATTTAAGCAGCAAGATAACTGTAGACAACGACTGTGACCAGGAAATAAACATTAAGATCAGCAAAGCCAAACAAGCTTTTGCTATGCTCAAGTCGAGCTGGAGATCCACAGGACTCAGCTCTCTCTCTTTCTCTCTCTCTCTCTCTCTCTCTCTCTCTCTCTCTCTCTCTCTCTTTCTCTCTCTCTTTCTCTCTCTCTCTCTCTCTCTCTCTCTCTAGGTGCCATATCCATTTCAGATCTGAATGGCGATCATGGTTCTCCACAGATTGCTATCTTTTATCATATGTAGCAGATCTCCAGATTTTACCTTTTCCTTCTCACTTGCTGATATACACTTTTTAATATGGCACTTGAGCTTTCCCAAGTATCTTAATCTTTGTCTTCCTCTGCTTCTTTTGCCTTCAATATGACCTGTAAGAGTAAGATTTTCTCGTCCTTCCTTTCTCATGATATGTTCCATAAACCTCATCTGCCTCTCACGGATTGTTTTTATCAG
>RDPX01000047.1:2200255-2217712 GCA_003991215.1 Morbakka virulenta | reverse complement strand
TCTCTCTCTCTCTCTCTCTCTCTCTCTCTCTCTAGGTGCCATATCCATTTCAGATCTGAATGGCGATCATGGTTCTCCACAGATTGCTATCTTTTATCATATGTAGCAGATCTCCAGATTTTACCTTTTCCTTCTCACTTGCTGATATACACTTTTTAATATGGCACTTGAGCTTTCCCAAGTATCTTAATCTTTGTCTTCCTCTGCTTCTTTTGCCTTCAATATGACCTGTAAGAGTAAGATTTTCTCGTCCTTCCTTTCTCATGATATGTTCCATAAACCTCATCTGCCTCTCACGGATTGTTTTTATCAGACACCTTTCTGCTCCAGCTTTCCTCGAAGCGTTCTCATTTGTTTGATGGTCTGCTCATGATATTCTCATCATTCTCCTGTAAAACTACATTTCAACAGCTTCTAGTCTCTTTTGCATCGATGGTGATATTGTCCAGCACTCACAACCATATAAAAGAGTAGATGTTACATAACCTTCCAGTACCCTCTTCTTTGTAGCCGTTGACATTTTGTGGGGTTTAAAGATGTTCTATAGTCTTTTAAAAGTATTCCTATCCTTCTCTTGAGTTCCGTATCACACTTTCCATTCTCTGTTATATAGCTACCTAAGTAACTGAACTAGTCCACTTGCTGTATGGAGTCTTTTCTAATATATAACTTCCACCTGGGACTTTGGTTCTTACTTATCACCATGCATACTGTTTTCTTGCGATTTATTTCCAGTCCTTTCTTCTGCATTCGTCAACTATTTCATCTAGTAGCCTTTGTAAACTGCACTCAGCATCCACACAAAAATTAACGTATTCACGATCAGTGTACTCAGGATTCCTCTGTACAGCTGTGAATGCTGGAAAACCACTGTCACTACCGAACGGAATCTGGAAGTGTTCCAGTCCAAATACCTGAGACGAATCCTCAGGGTGTTTTTGCCAAATACCATCTTCAAATAGAATCACCTGGATAGGACAGGAATGGTGACACTTCAAGAGATCAAATATACATGTAGATGGAGATAGCTTGGGCACGTCTGGCGCATAACACCTGACTCGTACCCCAGAGAAGCTCTGCATTGGACACCAGAGATCAGGCTGACAAAAAGACACAAGGATAGTCGGCAAATAACTTAAAAGCAGAGGATTCTCATCACACACACCCTTCAAAGCAGCAGCAGAAAGCATCGAATGGAGCTTATTTTGTCATCCCAAGTGTCTGATGGCCCAGAGAGGATTAAGTAAGTAAGTAGCATGTCCTTTACCCGATTTATCTATAAGCCTATTGATATGTTCTGTTATTACAGTCAAAAGGTTACCAGTGCAGCGAGATACTCTTACTAAACATCAACAAAAAGTTTCTGCAAGGATTCCATGATTACATTATTAATAAGTCGTTCAAGGACCTTACAATTGACAGAAAGGAGCTTTTACAGGTCAATATATTCCAGAATCAGATAGATTACCTGGATTTTTGAAGACAATGACAACATTAGAAACTCTATACCAAACGAAAAATGTGACTCCGGTAGGAAATGGCTGGAAAGTGCTGATTAATTTGTCTAGGGAACTCTGGCAAAGAAACACAAGTGTTATGTGAAAAAATGGGTTGTAAACAATCCAGTAAAAAGATCAGCTTTAAACTAAAAAACAAAAATCTACCCCACAACACCATCAAGAAGTGAAGAAATGAATGATTTGTTGGAATTCAAAAGACGATTGTAAATCCCCTAACCTCTCGATTTCCCAGTCTTTGGAAGAACTAGATTCACAATCTCCTTCGACATAACAAGATTTAACATCATGAATCACCCTTTTACATGCATTTTAACCCATCTGAAAGAAACCCGAGATTTATTAGTTCCATCACTTTGAAATCAGAAATAAAAATGATTGAAACAGGAAATGGTAAAACAACAATGAGAATTCAATCACAGGAGAAAATCAAGTTTGAGTTTATAACTGAGGCTAGGCAAAAATTACCATATAGCAAGCTAAATTCATTCTGTGATTTGCTAAAGACTAAACCCAAAGAAACATCATAAATAAGTTGTCCAAACCAATCCCAGTCAGTCAGATCAAATTAAACCTGTACAATGACGTAGTTCACCAAATTTTGAAGTCCTGGGAAACATTTGCATTAACCTCCAAAGTGACAGTAACATGACCAGAAAAGCAAAGAGGAGGAAAATATGAAGCTGCACAATGCGCATTGAAGTTACCAAAGATAAAAATGTTAATACCTGTGTGATACTTGTCCAAAGCGTTAACAATTTAGTCTCATACCGTCTCAAACACTAAGCAAGAGTCAGAGATCGGTAAAAAAATAATTAGTATAATATTAATATTAGATAATATATAATATTAATTATAATTATAATTAATTATAATAATATAATATTAGATAATTAGTGACCTGAAGAAGAGACAATCTGAGGCACAGAAATGCCATATTCTTATATTAATGTTCGTATACTCTAACCACGGAAAGATACTGTCGAGCATAGATAGCAAGGCCATTGAGATTAGTTGCAAAGCCTAGTCAAAACAAAGCTAAATGACGGTCAACATGAAGATATTTACTACTGACACTGTTATTGAGACCCATAGTACAAATCGCAAGAATACGAAGAGAGTCAGAATAGAGGAAAACTTTCACACAAAATCCCCTGGAAAACAGACCTCTGACATTACTCAAAGGTAAGGAAATAGATTTTTTGGAGATAACAGACCCTCCGAGTCCATGTATTACCATTAGTATCATGTTTTGAGTTTGCACTCTCGAACGTGAAGTCAGTCTTGGGTCTGAAGGTTCTTCGCACACTCTGACCATTGAAGATCTGCTGATTACTGGAGGCGAGTCATTTGATTGGAATTGTCATAAAAAATTGAAAATAGAAATAAATGTCAGGAATATCATGAAGAAGTAGACTGTCAGCATACGAATTAACTGAACCCTATGGTGATGTCGGTTGTATCAAAAGGAGAGGCAGCTGACACTGTTTACTACAGATTACGGTCATAAATGAGAGGTGGTAAGTAAGCGACATTAACACTTTGTCTTTATTGAGACACCGTGTCAAGGAGGGTTGCCAATTCAGGCTAAAGAGGCGTTACTATACAAGAGACAGCCTTATACCCCGTCGGATGCCAACCACTTTTTTAAGGTCACGGATCGATCTGTAATTTGGGTTTTATGATAATATAACTAAGTCATCCAAAAATTTACGTCCATCAAAACGTAAAAAACTTTGGTTCAAACAATTATATATTGTCATTTAAAGGTTTTCTTATATGTATATATAACTTAATTCAAAACTTTAATCTATTTTCTATTTTATTTAATCAAACACCTTATTCCCCTCTTATCGACAAGCAATTTTTCACCATCGGGGTTTGATTACGCACAAAAAGTCCATTTTCAATGCGCTAAAAATGTCTTTTAAATATTCATTCATTCATTCATTATGTGCCATGCATGTTACACGCATAGACGATCATAGCCTTCCATTCATCTCTCTTCTTAGCTCTCTTAATCCATGTTACTCTTTTAGATCTTTCTTTCTTGCTCATCCATCTTACAACGTTATCCATATGCATCATTTTCGGTTTACCTCTGCTTCTCTTTCCCTGTATCTTTCCAGTGAGAATTAGATGTTCGATCTTCTCATCTCTGATGATATGTCTAACGAATGCCATCCGTCCGGACTTTATGGTGTTTAAAAGTACTCTTGTAGTGCCTGCTCTTCTTACCACTTCTTCATTTCTTACTTTGTCAGTTCATACTATTTTCATCCTCCTCCTTAAAAACCACATTTCTGCAACTTCCAGGTAGTCTTCCAGCTTACTAGTAAGAGTCCATGCCTCTACTCTATACAGCATCACTGACCACACGTATGCTTTCAGGATTCTTATTCTGGTCTTCATGCTGATTTTGTAGCATTTCAACACTCTCTCCAACTTATAAAATGTTTGCTTAGCTTGTGTAATCCTTGCCTTTACATCCATCAATGACCTTCAATCCGATGATATACAGCTGCCAAGATAGTTAAACGTGTTAACTTGTGTGATAGTTTCTCCTCTGACTTTTAAAGAACATAATGGGACAACAGTAGAGTTTGTCACAACCATACTGTGTGTCTTCTTGATGTTGAAAGACAGTCCTTTACGTTCACTTTCTTTGACTACAATGTTTAGTAGTTCTTGTAGATCCGTTTCATTACCAGCTATCAGCACAGTATCGTCTGCATATCTTAAGTTGTTTATCATCTTTCCATTGAGACATATTCCAGGTTTATTTTCTAAGTGTCTCAATATCATCTCACTGTATAGAGAGAAGAGCTCAGGGGATGCAACACAACCTTGTCTTACTCCTCTTCTTATTTGCTTCCATTCACCTATGCTACCATCTACTCTCATTGCTGCCGTCTGCTCCCAATATAAGTTTCTTATCAGCCGTAGGTCTTTTCCATCAATGTCCAGTTCACTCAGTATTCTGATGAGATCTTCATGTCTGACTTTGTCAAATGCTTTCGTGTAATCTATGTAGCATGAAAAGACATCCTGTTGAACTTCAATGCATCTCTCTGTCAGTGTTCTTAGTGAATAGATTGCATTGGGAGTTCCTTTGTTCTTTACAAAACCAAATTGAACATCAGAAGTCTCTAGTTGTGTTTTGTTTTTTACTCTGTTCAGTAGGACAAGCAGGATTACCTTTTATGATATGACTCATTAAACTTATTGTCCTGTGTAACTCGCACTCTACTGCTCTGGGTGTCTTCGGTAATGCTATGAAACTGATTTTGTTAAATCAAGTGGTAGTTCTCCTGTGTCATATATTTTATTGACCAGGTTTGTTAACCTTTCCACTCCAATGTCTTCTGTAGCTGCGGCCAGTTCTATAGCCACGTTATCTGGTCCTACTGATTTTCCCCTTTTCACCTTCTTTATGGCATTTTCTATTTCTGATGCCATAATAGGTGGACCATCCATGTTCTTGTAAATCAGTGGTTTGTCACCTCTTTCATCCCAGAACAGTTCCTCTATGTATTCACCCCATCTTTCAGCTATTTCCTCTTTGGTCACGAGCATTTGTCGATTCTTGGCTTTCAAGCATCCCGTGCTGCTACATACCCCTCGTTTCTTTAGGTTCTTTATCTTTTGTGCAGCTTCTGACGGTTTGCGTTCTAACTCTTCACACTGTTTGTTCCACCAGGCTTCTTTCGCAGCAACACACTTATCCATCACTTCTTTGTTTAGTGCATTGTATTCATTTTCATTTATTCCTTTCGATGCTTTTCGTTTTTCCATTAGCTTCAGAATCTCATCTGTCATCCATTTCTGTTTAGCGGTTCTCTTTCTTGTTGGTAACATTTCTGTGGCAGTTGTGACTACTGCTTCTTTCAATGGTTGCCATTCTTCCTCAATGCTCTTTTCCAAACCTTCTAGACATTGATATTTGTTCATAACTGTAATACGGTATTGTTCTTGTTTTGCTTTATCTGTTGAGAGGTATGATAAATCTAGTTTCTTATTCTGTTAGTTTCTTTTGAAGTGTTTTTAGTTTTACTTTTACTGTGGCGATTACAGGATTGTGGTCACTGTCACAGTCTGCTCCAGGGTAGCTCCTGCAGTTTTGTACTGAGCTCTTGAAACTTCCATTTATGGTGATGTAATCTATTTAGTTTTTTACTTAATCACCAGGGCTTTTCCATGTCCACAGTCTGCGTTTGTGATTGTCAAACCGCGTGTTCATAATACACTGTTCAGACCTTACACACCAGTCCACCCATGCCTCTCCTCTTTCGTTTCTTTCTCCTAGTCCATGTGGTCCTACCGTGTCACCTTGTCTTTCTCTCCCCACTTTGGCGTTCATGTCTCCCATCACGATACTGATCTTGTTCTTTTTACATTCCTTCTTAGCTCTGTCCAGATCATCATAGAATTTCTCCATCTCATCTTCATCTGCATCTGCTGTTGGTGCGTATTCTTGAATGATGGCTATGTCTAGTGGGGTGCCTTTGAGTTTTACTAATAATATTCTGTCAGACACAGTCCAACAACCTTTGCGACATTTTGATTTTCTTGCATCCAGTATGACACCAACTCCTTTCATGTGTACTTCTCCACCTGAGAATATGATAGTATATTGATCATGTGCTATTTTGCCCGTTCCTTTCCATCTCATTTCGCTGATACCCATGATGTTTACTCTCCATTTGATCATTTCTTGTACTACATTTTCCGTCTTTCCAGGTTTTGCCATGGTTCTTACGTTCCATGTCCCCACTTTTAGTAAATGTCTGTTGTTGACAGTAGCAGAATGACGATCGGGTGACGTCTGTCGCACACGTCTGTCCCTACCGGGTGAGACACCTACATCTTTGGATGCGGTCCCTGTAACACCATTCACGTTTATTCTTTTGATTCTGTTGGCCATGATTCTCTTGACAGAAATACAACAGTAGTCTGCCATTGCCTTCTGTCGAGTGTTTTTAACGTGACACCATCACATNTTGATCATGTGCTATTTTGCCCGTTCCTTTCCATCTCATTTCGCTGATACCCATGATGTTACTCTCCATTTGTTCATTTCTTGTACTACATTTTCCGTCTTTCCAGGTTTTGCCATGGTTCTTACGTTCCATGTCCCCACTTTTAGTAAATGTCTGTTGTTGACAGTAGCAGAATGACGATCGGGTGACGTCTGTCGCACACGTCTGTCCCTACCGGGTGAGACACCTACATCTTTGGATGCGGTCCCTGTAACACCATTCACGTTTATTCTTTTGATTCTGTTGGCCATGATTCTCTTGACAGAAATACAACAGTAGTCTGCCATTGCCTTCTGTCGAGTGTTTTTAACGTGACACCATCACATTTCATATTTAACCCATATGTGGGGATTTAACATCAGAGTTAGCCTTCTCCTAGCCTTTGCCTGAAGACGCATAACCTACAAGGCAGCAGGTGGTTATATTTCGGAGTTTTCCTTCTCCTAGCCTTTGCCTGAAGGAGGCAAAACCTACAAGGCAGCAGGTGGTTATAGAATCAGAGTTTTCCTTCTCCTGTCACGGTGTGCTGGCAAAGCTGGGCACCACGTGAAAGTGCCGTAAGGTTTGGAGGGTGAGCCATATCTATCAGTAGGGACGTGTCCCAGCCACGGGGCCCTCGCTGAGGTAAGGAACTATCACTCCTCCGACGAACCCTGGTTTGGAATCAGAGTTTTCCTTCTCCTATCCCTAAATTTACCCTATAGGGAAGAGGAACCAGAGCTCCGTTAGTCTACTGGGAAGATAACCCAGCGTATTCCATCCCCCGCTACGTGGAAGCAGAGTTGGATTTTGGGGGACCTTTTAAATATACTGACGTATAAATGTGTTGACGCGCTCTATCTCGCAAATGTGATCGTAAATATTAGACCAGGAGGTTCTTTGTTAAGTTTTATTCGTTAAATTCAGTACAGTATCATACTGCAGGTGGACTATCTTAAATTTCAATAAAAAGTAAACTTAACTACAAAACAATTTACTTCAGAATGATTTAAAGGCAGATACATTATGACTTAATTACACATTAATTTGGAAACATGCCAACTAACAACAACAAATGACAGCCAAATAACCACTTTAATCATCGTAAACTATTCTTCAAATAAGTAAAAAAATCGTAAATGTAAACAAATCGTAAATGTAAACAAATCGTAAATGTAGACAATTCATGTAGATATGTATAGAACCAACACTTATACTTGTTACCTTTCTTTCACTAACGTAAATAAAAAACATATTTATCTTACAAATTCATAACAGCAATATTTGTGTAAATAAAGATATAGAATATTTTTCAGAGTTTTATATTTTTCACTCAAAAGAACCTACAGTACGTAATTACAATACGACCTTACCAATTTTTTGAAAAAAAATACATTGTTGTCACATTATATTAGATTCTATCAAACCGGAAGCTAAAAACACAATAGAATTCAATAAAATTTTGAAAGGAACCAATACCCTATCGAATTGCTTTAAAGAAAATACTGGCCACAAAGCACCTTTACATTTAATTTTTAAAACGGGAAAAAAATTCNTTTCACTAACGTAAATAAAAAACATATTTATCTTACAAATTCATAACAGCAATATTTGTGTAAATAAAGATATAGAATATTTTTCAGAGTTTTATATTTTTCACTCAAAAGAACCTACAGTACGTAATTACAATACGACCTTACCAATTTTTTGAAAAAAAATACATTGTTGTCACATTATATTAGATTCTATCAAACCGGAAGCTAAAAACACAATAGAATTCAATAAAATTTTGAAAGGAACCAATACCCTATCGAATTGCTTTAAAGAAAATACTGGCCACAAAGCACCTTTACATTTAATTTTTAAAACGGGAAAAAAATTCTTTATATTGAAGAACAATGTCATATTGTATATTGTACATTGAAGAACAATGTCATATTGTATATTGTACATTGAAGAACAATGTCATATTGTATATTGTACATTGAAGAACAATGTCATATTGTATATTGTACATTGAAGAACAATGTCATATTGTATTATATAGCACGAGGAAAAATGTATTATATTATATTAAATTGTATTTTATTGTATTATAGCACGAGGCAAACTGGTCAGAATGAAATTCTAAATGTCGACACGATTTTACATTTTGTATTAAAGGGGTAATTCAGAATGATTTGTAAACAATTAAAGCATTTCCTAGCAATATAGCAACTATCTTATCAAATAAACACAAGAATTTATTTCAAAAGTCAATAGAAATGGGAGCTCAATTATTGGACTTTCCGACCTATGTACAACATTATTTCACTATCACAAAATGAAATCTGAATTTCCAAAACAACTTAAAAGTTGTTTTGAGAATAAATATATCTCATTACAAAAATACAGATATTTTAGAAGAAATCTCCAGGTTTTAGCAAATGATTTTGTATTTTCGCTTTTATGGAACCGAAGGGATTAAGGCATACAACCATCTGCGAGGAAATAAAAGAAGGACGCAAAGGTGATAAGTTATTAAATTTATATCTTTTCATTAACATAGGCCTCAATAATGCTAACTTAAAAAAAGCTTCTAATATACTGCTAATATAATATGCTACTGAATATATACTATGTATACATTTATTTTCCCAATCTAAAAATTGCTCATCCGTTTTGAATAAAAAGAAAAGTCAATAATGAAACTTAAAATATTTCAGATCTGATTATTATTTCATCCTTTAAATTACAAATAAAGAAAATATAGGAGGAAACGAATTACATATTCAAACGAAAAGATCCTGTGTCAAAAATATCGCAAGTGCACAAACGATTAAATGCCAACAACGACGACAAATATTTTTCCAAAAAGAACGTAAAGTAACTAATTAGAAATAAAGATATACTATAATAGATTTTAAAATAAATACAAGTACTATTATCTTAATCATTTTCATCAATCACACTTACATTTGATGTAGGGTATTTGTCATGTTGTGAGTCGTAAGCTTTTTCTGAGCTACGTTTTGAGAGATACTATTCCCATTGTAAGGCTGAGTACATCAATGGCTTCCACTGAGTCCATAAAGTCAAGAATAAGTCTTCAAACTGGTTTGAAAATTTATTTGCATAGAGAAGACCACCCTAAACAGATCCTTGATCAACTACCGAAATCGATTTTCAACAGACTTTCACAAAATTCATCAAACGAAATGAATCAAAAAACATCTACGAAGATCCATTGAAAAAGGTGGATACTACGATACCAAGCTGAATTACAATCCAGATCCGGCACACACCAGAAGGAGAAATCGGCCAAGAAACATCATATGGTTTAACACGCCATTTAGCAAAAATGTGTCTACCAACGTCCCACGCAGATTTCTGAACCTAGTTGATAAACATTTTCCACCATCAAGCCCTCCACACAAGCTTTTTAATCGCAACAATACGAAAATGAGCTACAGCTGCACCGATAATGTTGAGAAAATCATCAACTCCCACAATAAAAAGATAGCATCTCCTAATCCATCAGCGAAGTTACCATGTAACTGCAAGAAAATAGATGAATATCCTTTGGACGGTGACTGTAGAGGAAAATCAGTCATATATTTAATGCGAAGTTACTGTGCCGGAAGCGCAGAAGAAACTTTATATTGGGTTGACCAAAAAATATTTCAAGACAAGATATAACGGACATAAGCAATCGCTAAGAAATAAGAAGTACAGAAACAGCACAACCCTTTCATCGTATGTATGGGGCCAGAAAGAAGAGAACATACCCCATCATGAAATGGTCTGTAATCACTCACGCGTAACCTTATTCAGACAAATCGATAAAGTGCAACCTTTGTTTGCTAGAAAAGTTCGAGATCCTTAATTATGCTAACACAGAGGAGCGCTTGAACAAGCGTAGTGAACTCATTGCAAAATGTAGATACTTTAATAAATTCCTGTCAGCTAATTATAAATCAAAGGACCAGGTGTGATAAAGCAAATAAAAATATTTTTATTACTGCATGTTCAATTATACCAATTATGTCAATCCCGTGAAGGTAATTTGATATCTTTTGTAATTTGTTCTAGCTATAACAAGATGCGCTGGAGAAATATGTTCATTTTGTTCAGCTGACGATTGTGAAAACATGTAACTGACAGTTTTAAACTAAGTGTTGTTGATTTTTTTCCTTCACCATATATATATATATATATATATATATATATATATATATATATATATATATATATATATATATATCCAGTATAGTATACAAAATAACTAGACAAATTTGGCAGTTACTACTAGTTTCATGTTTTCTTAACAATCTTGCAGTTTGAAGATTGTTAAGAAAATATGAAACTAGTAGTAACTGCTAAATTTGTCTAGTTATTTTGTATACTATACTGGATTTATAAACGCTCTGGAAACATTGAGCACTCTTAGTGAACATTGGTATACTTACTAATATTACTATATATATATATATATATATATGTTTATATGTCAACACTCTTTGACGAGGCACAGACCTTAATGATATAAAAAAAACTGAAGACAGGTATGGAGGATCCAAATGTTTGGCGATGTCTGGTAGTAACAAGCTACCAGAAAAGAGAAAGATAAGCAACAACAAAAAGAATAGGACATAACGTAGCGCTCCATTTCTTAACCAAGGAACAAAATAATACAGGGAAAGAGACAAAGGTTAAAAGTTAATTGTTTTTTACACAAAACTATTGCTCTAAGGAACTAATGTTCTCATCAGCTGATCAGTTGAATCTAAAGGAGACGTATATCTCTAATGCCGTAATATTAAGGTAGTTAAACAATATGATATTTTTCTTGTTTGCAGTAATAAGGTCTGATCATTATTGTATTTCGGATTAGATCTAACTTATTGTATAAGTAATATAAGCCTAAGTTTTCTTTGTAATTTTAATTCGTCTGAATATAAACAGCTTTAATACTCGTATGTCAGAGACAGTTAATCCTCTCAACCAGAAAGCCAATCCCATTAAAGAAATTGTTCTTAACTTGCGGTACTCTAAGACAAGAACTGGCAGCTAAAAACTAAGTAGTAAAGCACAGTGTACACTTATGTAAATGAATCAATATAAAGTCTTTTAAAATAAAAATTTGCATACTGGATCAAGATAAGTGTATTAGAAAATATTTTCAAAGGACAAAGGCTTTAACGAAGATTTCCTTCAACAAAGAATGTTCCTGTTATTCGATGGTACGCCTTCATGAAGTAGAGAAGCAGAGCGTCAGTTTACAGCTGTGACTCCAACTGGCAATTGGGGATTAAGCTGCAAGATACAAGTACTTTAGTTATTGGACATATTGAGTTTAAAAATGTATCAAGGGAGACATGTCATCAAAGTGTTTATTTTATTAGTAGAGTTGCGATGGTTTGTATTTGGTTCGTGCAACACAACCATTTTATACGCGTCGACAAGTAAACAAAAGGTCTCGACAGATGGAATAAGTGACGGTGATCTCTGTTCGTGGAGAATTTTACCTGAGTGGCCTCTTCATCCTACACATTACCTGAAAATCAAATGGATAGAATTTAGTGTTGACGGTCAGATGCCAGAATGTTACAACGAATACGTTAAAGTTGCAGTTAAGTAAGTAACCTTTCATTTACATCTAATCTGAAGCAAATATTTCTAGTTTGATATACAGTTAATAATTCATTCATTTATTTATTTAAAACTATTTATATTTCCGGTGACTCTAAACCTTTTTATGCTCATAATATTTTTTAATGAACTACAAGAATGAAAGTAATATTAAGGAAACACAACCGTTCCCATCATTTTATCACTATATCTTTAAAAAAAATCATTTGATGAGATTTGTAAATTGAATCGTAAAAATTCCGCAAAGTTTTATTTTACTTTTATTAGATATTACCTAATTGGTGTAAAATGTTAAAGCGGGTTTTCTTCTCGGAGCGAAAAGTACAAAAATTAAGCACCTCTTTTTCATTTAATTTATTTTTTTTCATTTAGCACTGTTTTCTTTCGTTTAATTCTCCCTCCTACACTCTGCTGTAGTTCACTACAAATTGGTAAATGAAGACCGTGAGAAAATGCAACCAATGTTCTGATGTGCCAGAACAATCTGGCCACAATTATTTTGAAAAGATTAAATATGATAAGCAAACCCCTAGAAAAAAAGTAAGGGAAATAAAAAATTTGCATCGGCTTCAAAATATATTTTGAAGCCGATTTTGAAGGTCCATATCATCCAACAAGCTTCAGCCTAATCGAAGAACGAAAGAGATAGTTGCTATAGGTAACTGTTTGTAAAATTAAACAACCACGGTCACTGTTAAATATTTACTGATGAAAAAAACTGTTTGTTCTCAGGTCAGGCAATGTGAACTAGCTGTTATTAAGAACTTTGATATTGTAGGTGATAGTTAAAAAATGAAAGGGAGAGTTGAAAATTTCTTCATTCCAAAGGAAATGTATTCACCCACTATAATCAGTATAATAAGCTTCATTGCTTCTGATGATACTACTACTACTACTACTACTTCTACTGTTACTACTACTACTGTTACTATTACTACTACTATTATTACTACTAACTACTACTACTATTACTACTAACTACTACTACTACTACTATTACTACTAACTACTACTACTACTACTACTATTACTATTACTACTACTACTACTATTACTACTAACTACTACTACTATTACTATTACTACTACTACTATTACTACTACTATTACTATTACTAGTACTACTACTACTACTACTACTATTACTACTACTACTACTATATTACTACTAATACTACTAATACTACTACTACTACTACTACTACTACTACTACTACTACTACTAACAACAACAACAATAATAATTATAATAATAGGGCAGGCCAGCATTTACTTCGGACAGAGTGCAAAGGTGGCTAAAGCAGTTTGCAGGACAGAAATAAACACCACCCTGAGGCTGTAGTAGAGAATGGAAAAAAGTAGTATTCTATGGGATTTTAATATAAATACACACAAGAAAATAGAAGCGAACCGGCCAGATATCATAATCAAGAACAAACAAAATAAAACATACACCCTGATTGATATGTCAATACTTGCTGATGAGAACATATCTCTAAAAGAACTCGGAAAGCTCTTTAAGTATAAAGATCTTGAAATTGAAATTGCACAATAATTGAAACTGAAGGTAAAAACAGTCCCTGTAATTATAGGGACACCAGGAATGATCAATATAAGAATAAAGAAATTAGTTGAGAGTTGACCAGGTAAAACCTAATTCACAAGAAATACAAAATATAGTCCTCACAAACACATCTCATATTTTACGAAGAATACTTTCCATTTAAATAGAAATAAGAATATGAATTTTCTGTTAAACTTAACGTATAAAAAAGTTTGTTGTAATAACCATACGAAACTAAATTGAATTTTATTGCATTTTTATATTTATTAGTGTGTACATCTAACTTTTTATGTGATAAGCCCACTACTAGTCATAAGTCTCTGGGAAGACTTGGTCAGTAAGGTGGAAGAAAATGAAATCTAAAGTAAACTCGATTCATAATAATAATAAAGAATAATAATAATAATAATATAATAAAATAAAATAAAATAATAATAAAATAATAATAATAAATAATAAAATAATAATAATAATAATAAAATAATAATAATAAAATAATAATAATAAAATAATAATAATAATAATAATAATAATGATAATAATAAGGAGAAGAAGAATAGCAGGAAAGCTTTGATTATTGATATTGCATCATCTAGAGATCGCAATGTGGGAGAAAAGGAAACTGAAAAAGTAGAAAAGTATCATGACCTCAAAAGGGAGAGTATGAAACTGTGGAGCCTGAGGATTGTTGAGGTGATACTTGTGGTTGTTAGAGCACTAGGATCAGTCAGTAAAAAGATTGGACAATACTTAGCGCAAATTGGGATTGATATTAGAATTGGATTATTACAAAAGACAGCTTTGTTGGGAGCAGCAAGAATTGTACGGAATGTGTTAGAGACTTCAGAACAGAATTATACAAATGATCTTTGGTCATAGGCGATGGCCCGCTCTTTTAACTATATTCGGTGTAAGATCTGCCTGTGCTAGAAAGCTAATACAATAATAATAACAACAATTAGCGTTTGAGATGAGGAAGAGACGGCCGGGATACATGGTAACGGTGGTACCAATAGTAATTGGAGCCTTCGGTGGTGAGTTGAAGAAAATGATAAGCGAACTTATGAAATTGTTTACGAAAAGAGAATTAGTTATCAGAATTGTATCGGAGATGCAGAAGACAATACTAATAGACAATGAATCTGTTAGTAAGAGTCATGTCAGGACTTATCTAAGGAGAAGAAATTTGATTGAGCTATATGTTGTATGATAATGTCATTTGTAACTAACAAAATTTGAGGTTTTTTATACTTAAGCTCATTGTAGCTATTTTACTTAAATAATCATCATCATAATAATTATTATAATAATAATTGCATCCTGCTTAAGATAATCATATTCTCACTATCACTACTCAAAATCTTACACAAAGCTTTATCTTTATTTAAAAATTCATGTAATTGTAAATATAAACTGAAATAATCAAAGGAGCAATTTTGTTGCCAAACCTTACTTAGAAGAACATAATATTTGTTGTGTGTGCCTTTGATACATTTACCAAGCATTTATTTTTCGATGCTGAGTAAAACAAATATCATTATCCTCCCCTGTCTCAGGTCTCTGAGCAGATGTGCGTACATAGACATCAAAGGAAAAAAAATAATAATGCATTAATAATAATAATAATAATAATAAAATAATGATTTTGTATAAAAAAAATTTTGATTTTGTATACATAAATAATTATTCTGTACTGAATTCGCCGTTTTGCTAATTTTAATGATCGTGTTTTGTATTCATTATAAATAAATAAATAAAACTTATATGTGCACGTCTTGTATCATTTAGTATTTCTTGTTTGCAAAAACGTCTCTTAAAACCTTTGTTTGTCCCAGGTCACTGGAAGTGACCTGCTGAACAATTGTATCAAATAGCTAACTTTATGAAAATGCATAATAATAGTGATAAAAATAATAAAAGAAGCAGAGGAAGACTTAAACAATTGGAGAGAAGTCTTGGAAAAGAGGGGGGGGTGAGGGTAGACGATCCAAAACAGCACTAACAAAACAGCAAACCTTCCATCAACCACGATCACGGGTGTGCAAGTCCCCGGCGTGGTAAAATTCAAGTACCCAAGGTCGACTATACAAAATGACGGGGGCAGTGACAAAGAGGTGAAGAAAAGGATCCAAGCTGAACCCTGTTTAAAGCATCACCTAAACTATGTTGATCCACAGCAGTTCTGTGAAGCAACAGAGTTCAGGTGAAAGTGAAAGGGAAAGTGTACAGGGAAAAGGTGAGACCGCCAATGTTGTATGGAATGGAAACAGTCCCTCATGCTCACTTGATCTTTGGGTGTTACCAAAAGAGATATGCTACGGAACAAGGAAGTGAGAAACAGATTAAGAGTAGGAAAGCTCTCTCAGAATTGCTGGAGGCGATATTAAGCTAGTGTAGACACGTGAAGAGAAGCAAACAATGTTGGTGAAAGAGTGCTGGAAATAGCTGTAGCAGGAAGGAGGAAAAGAGGAATGGCAAAAACACTGACAGATGCACAAATTAAGGTTGATGTGATGGAAAACGGACTACGGAGCGAGGACAGCTAGGACCGAATCCTTTGGAGATAAAAAATTCGCTGGAACGCCCCCTGACCACAGGGAACATCCGAAAGAAGAAAAAGAAGACGACTATGCTCTTTGGCATGCAAAACTGTGTGGTTTTTAGTAGCCAATTTAATGTTGTTGTTGCCGCCAAGCCAGGCAACAGCAAGTACACTATTTGAATTTATTGCTGCAGTAACAGTTTCAGCATTGGTGCTAAGATATCCTGCTACGTATTGTGAGCTATCAAACTAGGGATGAGGAGCGCTGTAGTCACAAGAACAACAACAATCGCTTAGGAAATGTGCTTTTCCTTAATTTTTGTAGAACTCCACTTGCAAGGTTGAAGTAATGGGTGCTTTTATTGTTTATCGGTATAATCTTACTTTTGTAGCTATCACCTTGCCTGACTTGCTCGTGGGCACTGTTTGTAAGGTTGTTACCCAAATATCAGTAAATTATATGTAGTCACACTTTGATAATAATAACAATAATTATGATAATAAAATATATTATTAATAATAATAATAAGAAGAAGAAGAACAAGAACAAGAAGAACAAGAACAAGAACAAAATGATGAAAAAGAAGAGAAAGGACTAAATAATAAGCATTGTATGGCCATTTGACACTCGAGCCTTGGAAAAAGAAAAGGAATACCAGAAATGATAATGATACTTTTTTAACAATGTCATGAATGGTAATGATACAAGGTCAAGACCAGGGCCCACGCAACGATTTGAAAAGTGGAGGGGCCACACGAGTTACTATCTAAGGAGGCTCCATTATGGTTGGGGCCGACGGACCAGAAAATTTTTGAAAATCAGGGTGTCTAGGAGGGCTAAAAATGAACTCTTTTTCATGTTTCAAAGGTTACTTTTAATAGTGAAAGACAAATTAAAACTATAGAGATACATCAGATGATGACTTGTCTTTTTTCTGAGCTACTTTGAAGATATCTGTGATTTTACGATTAGACGCCATGTTAACTCGATACACACAACAACACTATATTTGTTTTTCAAGATTTCGTAAATTTGGATGTGAAATACATCCATGCGCACTATGAGTTCAATTTCAAAACAATCAACTAAAGCAAACAAACTATCTGACACGCGTGTTGCATATTGATGAAGCGCATTAAGCAATTAACACTTTTAACACTTTTGCTTTGCAAAAAAGTGAGGGG
>RDPX01000047.1:2172753-2197424 GCA_003991215.1 Morbakka virulenta | reverse complement strand
CGTTTCTGCGTTTATTCTTTTATTCGTTGATTCGTTTATTCGTTTATTCGTTTATTCGTTTATTCGTTTATTCGTTTATTCGTTTATTCGTTTATTCGTTTATTCGTTTATTCGTTTATTCGTTTATTCGTTTATTCGTTTATTCGTTTATTCGTTTATTCGTTTATTCGTTTATTCGTTTATTCGTTTATTCGTTTATTCGTTTATTCGTTTATTCGTTTTTGTCGAGGGTGGCAGTCAAGGGGTCATCAATTGTTACCTAAACTTCCATTAATATAATCATGATTAATTCATATATTTACATATATATATGTATATATATGTCCTTGTATATGTATATGTACATGTATATGTAGATGTAGATGTAGATGTAGATGAAGATATAGATATAGATGTAGATGTAGATGTAGATGTATGTTGTAACAGAACGGGGTAGCTTAGTGCCAAGCTTCAACCATAAATTCCTTTATTGGTAAATTAAATAAGTAAATAAGCAATTTTGTACATATTTGAAAGACAACTGATGATGAAAACCGAAATGAGTTTTATTTTTCTCTGTAATCTCTGATTTTATGTCTAAAGTAAAAAGTAAGGGGTCCACCATCAATTACAAAGTACAGTTAAGTTCAGTTAGTGTCTTTTCTTCGACGCTTTTTGACATCGACAGCCGAATTAATGTAGCTTTTCTTTATGCAGTTTTAATTAATTTGTTCTTTTAAGACATATTTTCATAAAACTATTCTTATACAAAAACATGCTTCGTCTGTTAACCTTTGTTTATCGTACAGAAATCACGAGAAAATATTTATTGTGTGTTTGTTTAACCATATTAATTATAGGGACGGTTTCACAAATACAAGTCCCTCTGAGCAATATTCTCTTGCTAAAACAGCATACAATTTCGGACATAAAAATTGCCCAATATGACTAATTATGTTTTAATTGACAATAAATTTACTTTCAGGAAAGAAAACTATTCTCTGGGTAGATTTTGCTCAGGCAACACAGATATGAGAAGACCGTTCACAATGTATGCGAGTGATGGACATGCAACTGTCACATGTAGAGTCAACACCAAAAAAGGCTCAAGATTTGCCTTCCATTATTCAATGCAAAGGAGGAGAGAAAGCTCATGCAGGTACGTTAAAGAAACCAACATTGTTTTCTGTACAGCAAAGTGGACATTGAAGTAATTTTTTTTCTTATGTGTATCTCATAATAAGACATTTCCTGACGAAACGTCACAAGACTCCTGAACATATCAACCCCACCATAAATTACATAATTTGTGTGTGTTAGTGTGTGTCTGTGTTTGTGTTTTTTTGTTGTTAATACATTTCCCTTTTCTTCTCTGTGTTAATTTACTACTGATTTCCCACCTAATTTACTATTGTAGATGTTCATATATGATAAGCTGTGAGAAAAGTATTTACTAAATTTAGATTCTTGGTACACAGAGCACAGGAATACGACTGTTTCGTAAGCTCGTGATCTTACATGAGTGGACCTCGTTAGTAAATTAACTCTAGTCATTGTAGTTCTGAATAGGGACTACAAACACTTCAAGACGCAACCAAGTTAAGTGACACAGGCTTGGTTCTGTAAACCTTGTGTTTTAAAGAAGAATGACAAAGTGTGAATTACATTAGGGTATGTGGAAGGAGTGACTGAAAACGAAGAAGTCTTATTTATGAATCAGATGAAACAATGAAAAAAAGTTTTCCGGAAAAGAACCAAAGGTTTTTCGAATTTTCATTGCCGGACTGGAAATTAAGAGAAAATTACCTTCAAATTTTGTTGGTAAGAAGCTAGCAGATGACCCAAACCAAAGGACAGTTACAATAACAAAAATTTCATAGCCTTTGGGGACAACATATTTAAAACAAAAGATAATCTGAGCTTTCAGAATTTCAGGGTCACTTTCCATTGGTTTTCATTCAAAATCTGGTGTCTCAAACCTTCCGGATGCTGAAGAAGCTAAACGCCGATGAACAACTTGTTATTTTGTATGGTCATATACTTTTCAATGTCTGTTGAATCAATACCTGGCTAATACCAAGAATTAACAGGTTTTATGTAAAAGGGTTCTGCTTTACCAACAGGGCATGGCTTTATGTTGAATTAAGAGACTAATTAATTAACTAAAGTAATATGAAAACTTTTTATACTTGGACGTTTTTTATTTAGGCTGTTTGATGCAGGATATAGTTGACAGTTTAAGAATATTGCGTCTTGAGGCTTCTCAAAGGAGACACCCAGGTTCATATAACACCCCATTGACCACATGTTATTAATTTTACCGCTCCTAAAACTAAAGTGCTAGTTTATAGTTCCAGAACATAAAACCTTTCAAGGAATTTTATATCCTGATTTCAATGCCTCTAAGCTAAAAAAACATGAAGTATAACTTTTAGTTGTTTCAGACATTAAACCGAGTTTCAGATTTCCTTCTATTCTATCATATCCCAAATTAGAGAATCAATCTTGGATTTATGCTTTCTCATTCTGCTGTCTTTGTTATGATGCTTGTTAAGAAAAGGAATTTTTAAGTTTTGTTCAGTGAATTTTTAGTTAAATTGTTGCTCACAAATTTATTTTTTTTCTTTCAAGAGAACAGTTTCACTCATCTGATGTAGACATTGATGAAATATTAACATTTCCGAAAAAAGAACGTCAAATTTGTAATTTTGTTTCAATGTCAAAATTTTATCAGAAAACAAAGATTGTTTTCATGGAATTCAATTTTGGGAAAAGAAGTAAAAATTGTACCCATGGAATTGCAATACGAGGTAAGCGATGTGTCTTCAGTGAACATGTACTAACAAAGATATCAAATTTCTTCATCTTTTTTAAGACTGTTCCTTGTCATGGTGTAACCAGGAACCGTGCCTTAATGCTTAGTGCATCTGCGCGGTATCCAAGAGGTTCCGAGTACGATTCCACGAGCGGGCGACTTTGGAACTTCGCAGAAGAACAAGCCGTTGATTGGCGCCAGAAAGGGCATCCAGCCAAGAAATTCCTCACTGTCAAATCCAAGTCCCTAAGAATGGCAGCACCGTCTGAGTCCCAATTACTGGGGTAAATGATGTTAAGGGGAAAAAAATTATAATTACTTTATTAATTAATAATGTATTATTATTAATGCACATAAGTGATTTTGAAATCCTTTGTCATTCGCAATGTCTCCGGTATTAACAACACGATTTTAATACTAGTGGTCATATTACAAAAATAAATCCCTATATTAATAATTTGCATATTTTCGTTTAGTGTATTAAGGAGAAAAGTAAGGGAAACTAGCACATCTAAATTTATACAAAATTATTCTATTTTGCTACATTTAAAATATAATTACATCTGCTAGACTTTTATACGTCGTCTTGAAGTCGGTCCTCCAAGCAACCCCTGCAGAATGTCGCCTTACGCTATATGGTAGTGGGAGGGGCTGGTAATAACTAATACTGCTCATCGTTGGAAACAGAGCTTTACAACACATATCTAGTTGTCAGTTAATGGCAGCAGTGACCGAGTGTTTAAATCACCTTGTGCTTACTATAAATAAGGTTCCCGGTGCCAACCCCAGCAACGTCCCAAGAAGTAGTTGGCCTAATTCGAACAAATATGAAGCTTAAATATAAAATGTAACCCTATACACTGAAAGCTCCCAAGGTGAAAAACGACAAAAACAAAAAATAATTGGGTGTGAGTGGAAAAGGAAAACAACAGGATCAAAAAGTAACCCTCTTCACTGAAGTAGTTTTATTTTCCTTCACTTTGCTTACAGTGAAAGGGAAAAAAAGCTTGTTTGCTTTTTTTAAGTATTACATAGTTATTATATATGATAAGCACTGAATTTATTTCAGTTTTACAGATGACAGAATTCATTTTTTGACCCGTTACTAAGCCCTTTCTCGATTGTTTTTTTTTTCTTTGCATTTAAAGGTTCAGAATCTCCAAATAAAGCAGGCGAATTGGTCTTGGAAAAATCATGCGGTATCAAGATACCATTTTCTTTAATATACTCATTCCGACGGCTTGATATAACTATTGATTGTCAATCGAAGAGTCGGAAAGGAGTTTTAATGGGCATTGTTAGATATGGTAAGGGTAACTTAAATATTATGCTGCAGAAATTTGTCTTTAACTAATATTTTCTTTGTGAATTAGTGTGATCGGTGTTATTCATTACTTTTCTCAAGTGTAAGGAAGTGTCAGTGTTTAAAGGATTCCATACAGACTCACATCAATTGCCATTGAGACAATGGCAATTGTCAAAGGTGGGACAAAGGTGGGACATTCCTGGCTATGGACAAACTCAAAAACCAGAGATCTCATGATTGGCTACAATGCTCGAGCCACTGCAAGAGCAGAGAGCAGCAACCATCCCATATATATATATATATATATATATATATATATATATATGTGTGTGTGTGTGTATATACTCAATCTGCAGACAGTACTGTTTCGCCCTTTGTGGGCTCATCAGTGCAGCACAGAGCTTCTGAGACATAACTCTCTGGCCATGTTGCCGAAGCAAACACAGCTTAAAGAGTTATTGTGGGATCCTGCCAAAGTCCTCAAACTACGCATGCGCAGTGAGCATTGCATTACGCTAATAACAGGTTATATATATATATATATACATAAATATAGTATATATCAGTAACTATTACAGATAATTATATTTATACTATTATTTTANTTAGTGCATCTGCGCGGTATCCAAGAGGTTCCGAGTACGATTCCACGAGCGGGCGACTTTGGAACTTCGCAGAAGAACAAGCCGTTGATTGGCGCCAGAAAGGGCATCCAGCCAAGAAATTCCTCACTGTCAAATCCAAGTCCCTAAGAATGGCAGCACCGTCTGAGTCCCAATTACTGGGGTAAATGATGTTAAGGGGAAAAAAATTATAATTACTTTATTAATTAATAATGTATTATTATTAATGCACATAAGTGATTTTGAAATCCTTTGTCATTCGCAATGTCTCCGGTATTAACAACACGATTTTAATACTAGTGGTCATATTACAAAAATAAATCCCTATATTAATAATTTGCATATTTTCGTTTAGTGTATTAAGGAGAAAAGTAAGGGAAACTAGCACATCTAAATTTATACAAAATTATTCTATTTTGCTACATTTAAAATATAATTACATCTGCTAGACTTTTATACGTCGTCTTGAAGTCGGTCCTCCAAGCAACCCCTGCAGAATGTCGCCTTACGCTATATGGTAGTGGGAGGGGCTGGTAATAACTAATACTGCTCATCGTTGGAAACAGAGCTTTACAACACATATCTAGTTGTCAGTTAATGGCAGCAGTGACCGAGTGTTTAAATCACCTTGTGCTTACTATAAATAAGGTTCCCGGTGCCAACCCCAGCAACGTCCCAAGAAGTAGTTGGCCTAATTCGAACAAATATGAAGCTTAAATATAAAATGTAACCCTATACACTGAAAGCTCCCAAGGTGAAAAACGACAAAAACAAAAAATAATTGGGTGTGAGTGGAAAAGGAAAACAACAGGATCAAAAAGTAACCCTCTTCACTGAAGTAGTTTTATTTTCCTTCACTTTGCTTACAGTGAAAGGGAAAAAAAGCTTGTTTGCTTTTTTTAAGTATTACATAGTTATTATATATGATAAGCACTGAATTTATTTCAGTTTTACAGATGACAGAATTCATTTTTTGACCCGTTACTAAGCCCTTTCTCGATTGTTTTTTTTTTCTTTGCATTTAAAGGTTCAGAATCTCCAAATAAAGCAGGCGAATTGGTCTTGGAAAAATCATGCGGTATCAAGATACCATTTTCTTTAATATACTCATTCCGACGGCTTGATATAACTATTGATTGTCAATCGAAGAGTCGGAAAGGAGTTTTAATGGGCATTGTTAGATATGGTAAGGGTAACTTAAATATTATGCTGCAGAAATTTGTCTTTAACTAATATTTTCTTTGTGAATTAGTGTGATCGGTGTTATTCATTACTTTTCTCAAGTGTAAGGAAGTGTCAGTGTTTAAAGGATTCCATACAGACTCACATCAATTGCCATTGAGACAATGGCAATTGTCAAAGGTGGGACAAAGGTGGGACATTCCTGGCTATGGACAAACTCAAAAACCAGAGATCTCATGATTGGCTACAATGCTCGAGCCACTGCAAGAGCAGAGAGCAGCAACCATCCCATATATATATATATATATATATATATATATATATATGTGTGTGTGTGTGTATATACTCAATCTGCAGACAGTACTGTTTCGCCCGTTGTGGGCTCATCAGTGCAGCACAGAGCTTCTGAGACATAACTCTCTGGCCATGTTGCCGAAGCAAACACAGCTTAAAGAGTTATTGTGGGATCCTGCCAAAGTCCTCAAACTACGCATGCGCAGTGAGCATTGCATTACGCTAATAACAGGTTATATATATATATATATACATAAATATAGTATATATCAGTAACTATTACAGATAATTATATTTATACTATTATTTTAAGAATAGAACCAACTATGAAGGCACTTTGCTATGGTAAGGCATAAGCATCGTACCTGTTGCAATCAATGAAGACAACCATCATGTGGATATTCATCACCCACGTCCAACTCATCTCTAGAATCATAACTGAAAATGTCCACCGCTATCACCTCACTACTTCTACCACTATTTTGATACCTAAAACTAGATATCGCTTAAAAACCATTGTCCTTCCAGGAAATTTATGTTTTTCTTTACCGGCTTGCTCTGCTGTAGATGCACTGACTGACATTTGCAATATAGTTCTGGTCGATACGGCTTTGTTTTTTTATTTATTCTCTTATTGTTTGGGTTTATAGATAGTAGAATTTAGTATTGTGTAGTGTCATTGAATGTTAAGAAAATATTTTGCATGCTTATATCGAAGAAAAAAGAGTCTCTTAAGTGCCAGTTAATAGTAAATGGGCAAGCGATAAAACAAGTAAAACAGTTTAGTTACTTAGGTAGTATTCTTACAAGCGATGGTAGATGTGACACCGAAATAAAAAGAAAGGCCGGAATAGCAAAGAAAGCTTTCAAAGATCTAGCAAATATTTTGACAAACTGAAAGATCGTGTTGAATACCAGTAAAAGAATATTAAATTCTTATTTATGGTCAGTCCTTTTCTACGGTTGTGAAACATGGGCAGTAAGCAGGAATATGAAGGAGAAATTAATATCTTTAGCATTATGATTTTTCAGGCGTATGCTAAAAGTATAATGGTTAGATAGGCATAAAATGGAATTGTTTTAGACAGGGATGGAGCACATAGAAGTCTAATCAACGTGATTACAAAGCTGCAAATGTTTTTTTGGTCATATATATAGAGAAGAAAAGCTTGAAAATTCAGTTACCACAGGAAAAATTGAGGGAACGACTAGACTATGTGGCTAGCATGAGGAGAAGAATGGGTCACTCTTGGTCAGGAAGAGGAATCATCCAACATACAAAGGACAGAGACATTTGGAGGGACATGATCGTCAACGTCGATAGCCTGGACACGTAGACAGGTAGGTAATGTCACCAACAATAATATAACATAGGAAACCAGAAAACGAATCATAAGGTGCTACATCTGGCCCATACTATTCTATGGTGTGTAAACCTCGACATTAACACTGGCTATGGAAAAGAGGTTGAGCTGATTTGAAATGTGGATATACTGAAGATTGGTGAAATTATCGTGGGCTGATGAAGTCACGAACGGTAAGTATTAAGAAAAATTAATACACAATAAACTGTTGAACACGATACAGACAAGGGCACTGAGATTCTTTGGCCACCAAGTCAGACGAAACAATATACATAGAGTCCTATTTGAATGAAAGATCAATGGAAAGAGGAAAAGAAGACGACAGACAAACCTCATGGATCAGTAACATCATAAGGTGAACTGGCAAGAACTACAACGAACTACAAGAACTATAAAAATTTTACAATTTGAGCTACAGTGACCTAACAAGTTGTTTTTGAATACGATCTCAGCAAAGGAGATACTCGGGACATTTATTAAGGACAAGAAAATTCAAAAACGTGTTACTGGCCAGGGGAATCCCAGGAAAGAGGAGAAAATGGAGGAAGTCGATATTTGCATGGCTAGTTTTAAGTAATTGTTTAGAGCAAAATAAGTGCTAGACCATAAAACATGCGGCTGGTGCAAGTAATTACAAAATAGAGTGTTATGGCATCCCATGTTACCAACAACCCATGTTATAGTACAGAGAGTGTGTGTGTGTGTGTGAGAGAGAGAGAGAGACATACACATACACATACACACACAGAGGCAGGGAGAGACAAACATCAATGGAGATATACAATATACAGACAAACACAGAGAAAATATACGACAGAAAAGGGGTCACATTGAGCGAAAAGAACCAATAAAGTGAAAAACAGGGCTTGCTATCAGATGGTCAGATAAATGCTGTCAAACACCAAAGATAAATTTCTGGTGGCTTAAGACCTGGGCAGATATTTGATACAAAAAAACAAAATCCATTAACTTAAAATAAAAAACTATTTTTCCTATGGAAAAGGTAAAACATGACTGCTTTAATGTGCTAGGTTGCATTTTGTTGTGATCATGGTACGTTAAAAACACTGCTACCTTTTGATTTCTCCTCTTTCAGGTACAAAGGAATCTATTCAAGGGCGTTTTGCAAAGTTTACAATGGATGATGAATCAGGTGAAAAGCCAACAATTATAGTAGGAGAACAGAAAAAGCCAAATAAAAATGTAGTACTTGGCGTTTCTATTGGATTAGTTGTGGTTGGTATTATCCTCTTTTTGTTGATTCCTGTTCTAATTTACTGCTTGAAAGGACGAAGATCAGAGAAAAAGGGTAAAGACTCCAATAACGGAGACACTAAGAGGGCATTGGTAACAGAAATCCATTGAATGTTCGTAATTTGGTGTCAATAAACAATAAAATGAGCATCCTACCCTACCAATATAAAGCATGTTACTTGATTCTAACGACTTCAGTTGTTGTTGCTGTCTTCTCAAAAAAGATGGACACAATTTTGAATGTAAGCAAAGAAATTTCAAAGAAGCCTCCTTGCAAAGTTTGACAGAGAAAATAACATAATTTTGAGCTTGAGAAGAAAAATAACTAACTTATTTCAAATGACTGTCCTGTGTTGACCAATTATATATCCAATTAGTTTGATTGTTTCATGTTTGGCTTGGATTTTGGAATGTTGAGACTTAATGTTATGCATGGTACGTTTTTGTATATTTGTAATGCCGTATTTTATATGCAAACATTAATTTTTTAAAAGCTTGAAAATTTTGGTCATGTAAATAAGAAACAACGTGCTAAATTCTATGTGCGAATGTTATTTAATCTACTTTCTGCAGGTCAATTAAATAATAGTTAGCCTCTATTTTTCTCTCAGCTTTAAACATTGGCTGTCATGTGACGTGCAAATCACATCTTATTGGTTCATCCTTTTCTTAATCAGCATTCACTCCAAAAAGCCCACGAACTACTAGGACAAAAAAACTATTTAAAAGAAAAGGAAAGGGTAGAGAAATGACATGATGATACCAAGGAAGAAGGAAAGAAAGACTGTGCTTTGTCTTTGTCTTTTCTTTAGGTATTGTCATCGAAGATTTTTGACAATGTTTCCTTTTTTATATCAGCTCAGTTTGTTGCGTCTCGTGTGACTCGTTTCTCTTAACTTCTTCATTCTCATGCAGTTGTTTGTCCTTCGTTGCAATAAATCTTCTATATTGTATTATTTTTTCCTTATCATATGATTTGAATTTTTTAAATTCTAGATTAACTCTTATCTCTTGGGTAAACCTTCTTTTCTCTCTCTTTTTGTGTTTCTTTTTTCACATCATTTCTTCACAGTTCCACACACTTAGTGGGATTAGGCCTTGTATGCTTCTTAATCGTGAAGAAAAAAAACACATGTTTTAAATTTCTTTAAGCATCACTGACCAGGGTCCCAGTAAGAAAGCAAAGGTTAGTTTTGGTGATGAAAGAAAGATTGATCTTTACGAACGGTAACATATTATTACGAACTGAAAGTAAAGAGGCAAGCAACGAAATCTTACTCTATTTCACTAAAACAGTTAGACTTCATTTTAAAAACTCAATGAATACACTATTTTTATACATTGTTTCATCATGGGGAACCTAAATAACACAATAGCTGTATGCTGTCTCATAAAATGAAAGTAGAGAATCAAAGAATACATTTGGGAAAGTATTGCCAAAATCATCCTCTGAAAGCTGCTTCATGTATGCTTTATTCCAACATTTAAATCTTTGTTATCCTTTTAATTTATTAAACTAGTATCAAGCTTGGAAAGAATATGAATGGATATATATATATATATATATATATATACTCAATCTGCAGATAGTACTGTTTCGCCCTTTGTGGGCTCATCAGTGCAGCACAGAGCTTCTGAGACATAGCTCTCTGGCCGTGTTGCCGGAGCAAACACAGCTTAAAGAGTTATTGTGGGATTCTGTCAGAGTGCTCAAACCACGCATGNATTAAACTAGTATCAAGCTTGGAAAAAATATGAATGGATATATATATATATATATATATATATACTCAATCTGCAGATAGTACTGTTTCGCCCTTTGTGGGCTCATCAGTGCAGCACAGAGCTTCTGAGACATAGCTCTCTGGCCGTGTTGCCGGAGCAAACACAGCTTAAAGAGTTATTGTGGGATTCTGTCAGAGTGCTCAAACCACGCATGCGCAGTGAGCATTGCATTACGCTAACAACAGGTTCCCAAATCCATATATATATATATACATATATACATCTTCTTTCAACTGCCCATCTGCTTCAGGTTTACAAAGTTTGTGGCTAATTTATTCATAATAATTTGCATTTCATCGTGTAATCAATAGATGAATGGTTCCTCTGACTGTAAGAACTTATTAAAAGTAGTGAATGTCGGTAATAAAGATTGACTAAATAACAAGTAAACTTGACTCTGTAGATCTGCAAATGGTTGATGTAACAGATTAAGTTTCATATCTCCCTCATTTTTTTATGAAAGCAAGATTTAAAACCAGCATATTTGTTCAGTTTTCTACTTACGCATTTTCCAGTACATAGCTATCGTGTTGATGTATATTTGACTACTTCTTGATACTCCATGTCACAGAATTCTTAATGTTCTTTCAAGATGGATTTGCGTTTCGACGATTTATAGAGCCAGTAGAACAGATCTACACAATGGTCTTTAACAGCAAAGCCGGAAATACTAAAGAATGAAGATATTTTACTTCCTGCATTATGCAGTAAATGACATGCCCAACCTGCCATCACGACTTCTGGATTTTTAGTCATCTCGCATGTCCTTATTGAATTTCTTGCTCAAATATTTGTGTTAGTGTTATAAACTCCAATAGGAGTAACCATCTCTCAAGAAATGGCACTTTCAGCAAGTTAGGTGTCGACACTGTTAAACATATATTCTGCGGACCTTGCTGTGCGATCTTGGAGCATGTTCTTATTGAAGAATTTTATCATAATTTGTCCACAATTTTCATCAAATATTTGGACAGATATGAAAGATATTTTAGCCACATCACCGACATTGCTACAGTCAATCATATTGCTGGAAGGTTGTATTTTCATGTCTTCAGCAAGCTGTTGATAAATATGGTACCAAATGCAGTATATTATTGAGGGAGTCTTCGTTCTACCACAGCTGAAGCTCTCTACTGTTCCACTGCCTTCAGGTACTATGTCAGATGATCAGAAAGGATAAAGAATGTATTATGGTAGACTAGTATCAATCCCATTATGACTTCAGCTTCTATGAATGAATGAAGGGAACTGGAACTTGTAGATGGAAGATTTTTCTTTGAGATTCCCAGGCAATTGAAAGAATAACAAGCGCAGTTTCTGACAGAGAAAAATAATTGATAAAAAAATTATTTTTTATCTGTTTTATTAACTTAATTAATTTTACACCTGATAAAGTATTGCATGAAATAACGGATAAGCCAGGATAAAGGGAAAAAACTTTACCACATACCTTGATCTCCAGTCGCTTTTTTATGAGCAGGGGTTTCAGCAGATATCAATTGGCCCCAATAAGCCAAAGAGAAGAAAATTAGTATTATCAATAATACAGTGGTATTTACATCGGTAGTGAACCGCATTAGTAGCACATTTACCAATGAACGAACATTCTAATTTTATATATATATATTAAAAACCAAAAGTTTTCCCTAGATATACGAACCAGGTAGGTAAAGTTGGATTCTTTTAATACGGTAAACTAGATTTTTCTCCTGGTATATCCCTGTTTCTCTGTCTTAAATCCTACTCTCCCAACTGCTTTCTTTCTTTCCGTTTTATGTTGCTGTCGCTTTCTACCAATGGTCAATAATTACAAATACCCCCGGGGTAAAAATTTGTTCTTGGTATCTTGAGTATCCCTTGCTTGTAAAGTAATCACTGATAAGCATGTATACTACTTACAAGTACCAAGATACATGAAAAGCAGTTCATAACGTATTTTTGCAACAGTACCTCCATACAAATTAACTGTATTACTTGTAAACATGGTAATAAGTAGAAACAATAAATAAACTTAACAAAGATAATACTCCTTTTAATTTTATTCTGTACATGTTTTGGTATGGCTGTCTTTTCTTTTAACATATACAAAGAATATGTCATAAGCTTTGTAGCATCTGCAGTATCAATGGTTACAAAATTCTGGTTTTCAAAAAGATAAACAAATCGCCAGATACAAGAGATTGAAAAATATACCTTGATTAGAATGTCGTGACCTTAAATCCGAGAAAATTGCATAGAAAGGAGTAGAAAACATTAGAAAATTAGAAGCAACACGAATGGGAATACTGAGATGCATTTATCCTCATAATTAAATACTACATAATTTATTTAAAAGCAGACAATATATAAAAAAGTACTATGAGCAGCATGATACCACTGAGTTCATTGATAAACCAAAAAAAAGTAGTAACTGCATTTTTTGTGTCCAATGTTAAAAGGAAGAGAATAGAGAATAAGAACATAAAGCAAAGGAAAAATGCTTTTAGAGCCTCATGCTATTCGATGCTTCACAAAGATCTATCAATAGAGGAAGAGGAGAGGAAGGGGAAACAAGAAATGGAACAGTCTGATAAGAAGAAACGAGTAGGTTACAAAAGGTAAAGATATTTGAAAATGCACTAAGCCGTAAGACGTATTAAGGAAAGCTGAAACAAAAGAAAAAGGGAGTTTTAAACAATGGGTAGGGCCGTTTTATGGGGAAAAGTTCTAAGCCAGTTTTGTGATGTCTTCTTTGATTTTAGGTTATACTGAATGTGTGTTTAGTTTTTAAAGTGAAGGGACCTATTGGTTTGTCTGCCAACAAGTATCTTTACTGAATCTGCCCTTATTTAAAGAAAACAAAATCTTTGGCAAAATAACACTTTCCATCTTTATTGTCAAGTCCGGGGGCTGGAAAGCTAACGACCTCCTCCTGTGAAAAAACAGCCACTTACAGAAACTACCGACATCAGAATTTATCGAGAAAGCCTGGGAGGAGCAGAGATCACCGACAACGGCATTATGACGACGCTGGGTGAAAGCCTTTGGGAAGCTCACAGTCCGATGAGATCTCTTGCAAATTTCTAACGACGTTCACCATTACACTGCAATGTGTAAAGGATGTACAGTGGAAGTGCAGCAGGGTAGATTGCATGGAAGATTGAGGATTATTACCTGAACGTTCTTGAGATAAGTGAAACAGATGGACAGGAGGAGGCAGGATGAAGATTGCGACAGGACAGACACTGATCTACAGTGAAGATGAGGAACAGCACGAGGGTGGTGTTGTTATTATGATTACCCAACATTCAGGGAAATTTCTCATTGAATGAACTCCTTTTAACAAGAGAATCATAACAGCTAGATTCTACTCAAGATACAGAAAAGTGGCCATCATTCAAGTCTGTGGCCAAACATTGGTCAAACCAACTGTGATTGTCATGGATACGACGAAGACGAAGTCTGTGGCCCACACAATGAGAAGGGAACTACTGAGAAAAAGCAGTTCTATCAGAAACTAAAGGAAATGGGGGATAGATGTACGAAAAATAATAACACCATCGTCACGGGGGAACTCAATGCCAAGGTTGGGAGTGATAATATGGGCTACGAGAAAACAATGGGTGCACATGGTCCAGGAACATAAAATGACAATGAAGAGAGGCTATGCGAATTCCATCAGTAAAATGGGCTTGTGAAAACAGAAACATTATTTCCCAATAAAGGCATTCATAAGGCAACATAGGTTTCAGCACATGGAAAGTTAAGAGTCAAATAGATCATCAGAGGACACTGGAGATTGGCTTTACTTGACTCATGGTACAGAAAGGATGCAAAGAGTGGCCATTAAATGGCGAGGACAAATACCAAGTTTCGTCTCAAGTCTCACAGGAACTGAAACATGGTCAATACAAAACTCAATGTGGATCGAATGAAGAATGAGAAAACAAAGAGAAAATACTGCGTGACAGTAATGAGCAATGTCGAGGAGAGAATATTTGAGAGTGAAGATATTAAGAAGGCGTGGTAACAGCAGAGGAACGCATTCGTCAAAGCGCTAGAGGAAGTGCTCGGATTTAGGGAAGAGAAAAGGAGGCCATGAATCAGTAACAACACCTTGAAATAGATAGACCAGAGAAAAGGGTGACAAAAAGAACTATACAACATAATAAAATAGCTGCCAGGACAAAGTACAAAGCAAGCACTAGTAGTAAAGAACAAGAATGGAGAGCTGCTAAAGGGCAAAAGGGCAAGGCTGGCAAGATGAAAAGAGCAATTTCAGAATATGCTAAACAGAGTTGTCGCTGAAGAACCACCACAAGAAGAAGCAGAGAAGAAGAGAGAAAAGCTTGAGATCCCATCGGAGGCGCTTACTATGCAAGAGATAAGAATTGCAATGCAGGCTCTCAAAAATGAAAAAAGCATCTGAAGCAGGTCACATTATTGCAGAGATGCTCAGAGCAGACCTAGACCAAAAAACCACAGAATAACGAAGACTCTTTGACTTCATGTGGAAGAAAAAAGCCGTTTTTACACAATCAATAAAAGGATTAATTCAGAAAATTCCAAAGAAAGAAAATTTTTAGGAATGTTGAAACTGGAAAAAAGTTACATTGCTGCTACTGGTCAGCAAAGTGCTCAGCAGGATTTTGATCAACAGGATACAATCAGGAATTGATTCGTTACTCAGAAAGGAACAAGGCGGCTTTAGGATAGGCAGAAGAGCTACTGTCAAGATATTCATACTCGGGAATATTTTGGAACAAGTAAACGAATGGAATGCTACTCTATACATGTACTTTGTCGACTTTGAGAGGGTATTCGATTCCACACACAGAGACAGCCTATGGGTTATCATGAGTCAGAATGGAATTTCCATGAAACTGATCCACATGGTCAAGACGCATTATGAAAAGTTTCAGTGTCCTGTTAATGACAAAAGTGAAACAGGAGACTGGTTCTCAGTGCCGACCGGAGTGAAACAGGACTGGTGTATGTCAGGATTCTTCTTCCTCCTAGTGATCAAGTGGTTCATGCGGAAAACAACGGAAGGTGAGAGATCAGGAATCATATGGAACTTAACAACCTTGCTGGAGTATTTCGAGTTCACCATGAACCATCTACAGCAAAAAACATCGAGACTTGAAACAATCCTACTAAGTGTGGACTGAAGCTTAACGACTGGGAGCCAATGTTGTAAAGGATGGTGGGGGCACAGCAGACGTTAAAAAGAGAATATCACTGCCTAGCGCACAGGTTAAGCGGCTATCAAATATCTGATAAGCTGGCGACGTCAGCAAAAAGACAAAACAAACCTCCCTTTTCAACAGCCTTGTATTGTCAGTACTGCTACATGGGTGCGTGACTTGGAAATTGATCCAGGGAGAGGAAGTTAAACTAAACATCTTCCAGGTCAGGTGTTTAAAGAGGATTTTTAAGACCCAATAGCGGCAGGACAACTCCAATAAGACAGTTATAGAGATGGAAGGGGCAGAGAGGATCAGAGAGGAGGGGAGAAGACGAAGAGATGAAACTTGATTGCCCATGTATTGAAAAAGGACCCGCGAGATGATTAGCTATGGTTGTCAAGTTGTAGAGGTGGAGCGAAACGGTGCTTGCTGGAAGACATAGAATTCTGCACGCCGTGTAGCTGCAGACCGCCCACAGTGGGGGAATGATATCAAAGTCACAGAGAGATTTAAGGTTAAAGAAAGGTATATATTGCTAAATACATCTAATATAAGAACACTGCTTTGACTATAATAGATAATTAACAGAGCCTTCTCTTAGTTAATTTTCTTTCCCAGTCAACTCGCGATTAAGTATGCTTCTTGCCTTCCATCTTAACTACAATTCAACGAAAAGCATTAAATACAAATAATCTGGGAATAATCATCTTAAAATGTTACTACACAGAAGCAGGGAGTACCTAACTGCCTGTATTGGGTGCAAATTCTCGAAAAAACCGACCAAGCTCTTTCTCAAATAAGCCATGCCATCATCATACCATCTTATTCCCACTATTATCTACCTCATGCACCTTTACATAAATATTGATAGTGATAATTATGATGATGATGACATTGATGACTTTAATTTATAATAAGATTTTAATTGGTAATAATAATGATAGTAGTGTTAATGACAGTAATTTTACTGAAGATGACTTCGACGACCATGATGATGACATGGACAGTAATGGCTATGATGAGAGTAATGATGAGAGTAATATTGACAGTTACATTTAAGGTCCGTTTTGAATAAGACAAAAGAGGCGCTTGATTAATGTGGAAACATTATATGTATATGTTTATGTATGTATATATAGTTTTCTGCCAGCATTATACATCTCTGCTTAGCTATATTTAAAGATCTCATTTATGCAAAACATCACAACTGAGAGGAGTCTATGACACTAATACTATATATCTGGTACTTTTTTAAGGCCGATTGGTTTGTATGCTCAGACGGACGAGATGTGGGACCTATATCTTGTTTTCTAATTCTTGTTGTCTCATCCTGTTATGTTTCAAGCTAGATTTTCAACAGGAATTAATCTATTTCACCTTAAAATATTTTAGTTTAAATTTTGGTTCTTTATGTCTTGCTCTACACAAAGCCAATTACACAGTCTTCTACTTTGCACTTGATGTGACTTGCAGAAACATGCATTTTTCTGAATTATTCATAAAAACTTACCTACAAACACTGCAAGATTAATCCAAAGCGAAGTAGTCCTCTTTTCTGCTTCATTTAGTATAGTTTTATCTTTCATTGGCGTTATTTTCATTTACTCCTAACTTTCATACAATGACATACAAAGATAAATATAATTGTTTTTTTCCCTTGGGCTTATACATGACACTTTAAGAATAATTCTGGAATGAAACTAGTACTTTAACTAATAATACTACGAATACTACAAATACCTAGTACTTATCATTTTAGAAAAAAGATACTTTTACTAGTAACACTAGCTAGTACTAATACTTTTAGAATGAAAGATAAACATAGCGCAAATTGTTTTTGAAATATTTTTACTAGTAATACTAACAATATTAATAATATTAACTGATGATGATACTTGAAAAATGAAACAAAATCATGTACTTCAAATACCCTAAGTAAAATTCTAAAACAAAAGTAATACTTAAACCAGTAATACTAACTAGTACGACGTTCACCTTTACATAGAAATAGTACTAATACTTTTAGAAAGAAACTGAACCATAAAGTGCAAATACTTTTTGAATACTTTTTCCAGAAATAATAATAATACTAGTAATGCTCACTGATACAAAAACTTGTAGGAAAAAACAATATCATAAAGCGCAAACATTTTTACTGTTAGTCGCCATGATGAACCAGCAGGAAAACCTACACTTTGGTCTCCAGATGCAAAAAGAAGAGTTGGCCGCCCTTATGTCACACTGACGTCAATCATCGAAGAGGAAACCGGTTTGACTGGATCTGAAATGAAAACTGCAATGGCTTATCGAGAGCTCTGGCCTTCGAAATTTATTCATATTTCACCAGCGCCTTCTGGCATTGGATGAAACAAGAATAATAATAAGGATTTTTACTGTACTTTTACTAGTACTACCAACTAATATTAATACTTTTAGAATGAAACAAGAATAATAATAAGGATTTTTACTGTACTTTTACTAGTACTACCAACTAATATTAATACTTTTAGAATGAAACAAGAATAATAATAAGGATTTTTACTGTACTTTTACTAGTACTACCAACTAATATTAATACTTTTAGAATGAAACAAGAATAATAATAAGGATTTTTACAGTACTTTTACTAGTACTACCAACTAATATTAATACTTTTAGAATGAAACAAGAATAATAATAAGGATTTGTACAGTACTTTTACTAGTACTACCAACTAATATTAATACTTTTAGAATGAAACAAGAATAATAATAAGGATTTTTACTGTACTTTTACTAGTACTACCAACTAATATTAAGACTTTTAGAATGAAACAAGAATAATAATAAGGATTTTTACAGTACTTTTACTAGTACTACCAACTAATATTAATACTTTTAGAATGAAACAAAAGCATATAGCATAAATAACTCTTAAATACTTTTAGTAGTAATACTAATTAGACTAAGAATACTAGTACCTAGAACAAATTGTTGTCATGTTTTATTCAAGTTTAATAACAGAGCGCTGAAGCAAATTGAATGTAATAATCTAATCTGTTTTAGGTCGTTTGGTTCTAATTTTTTTCAAGGTCCCATAACACCATAACAGGGGGATATGCCATGATTACTTGTAAAAAATATCCATTCTGCATCAATTCAAAAGTCTTTGTTTTTAAAGGTTAAGTAAATAAAACGTCTGTCTTTCCTTAGAACATATTTTAAAAGAATTTACGGCTGTTAATACTTTCTGTAAAAATGGTTTAAGGTACCTTTTCAGAAGCTTAGCACGAGTATATAGTAGAGAATATTATCAAAATAAAAAAAAACATGCTGTGACCAAATAATTCAAGAAAATGAAATGCACACAGAGAACTTAAAACTCAAATGATTAAGAGGATCCAGATGGTGTATCTTTGGAATCCACTTGAGAGGAAGATGGTTAACAGGATGTTCAAGGTGAGAAGCTTGACATGTCATTTCGATGCCCAGGTCGTTCTCCTTTAAATCCGTATGGAGCTACTAAATCCTGTCAATTTTTAACAGGAAAAAGCAAGATCGTCATTTGGAGCAGGCAGCAAAGTTTAATGGCATTGAAACTGTAACGATAGTGCAGGCATTTCCACTTGTGCTAGACTAAGTTCGACAACAAGACGGAGAAAGGGTGCTGAACTAGAGGAACTGTGCTGCCTAATGTAAAGCACATTTCTTCATCTACATGTCGTGAGAAAATAAAGCTATTAACATTTACACCAGACTAGTGGTCACGAAAGATTACAGCATCATTTTTGAAGTAAGTACTTAAATAAATAAAAAGTTAAGAGAATTTTAAAAGCTGATAAAATCTAGTGTAGATACTAGTAAAGCCGATTTTATGAAATCTCTGCGCCACAAACATTTTCACCCAAATTTTTCTGTCATAATTTTTTAGAAATTTTTTTTACCTCAGTCAAGGGCTAATTTAAAAAAAGGTACATCAAAATAATAAATAGTTGAAATCCGAAAAATTTAGTCCTACAGAATAAATGTTTTTATTGCTCAAAATCAACATATCAATTGGAAAGAGTCTTGGCAGTGGTTAAAGAAAGGAGACCTTAAAGCAACAACTACGGCCTTGATATGTAGTGTGCAGGAACAATCACTTGGAACTAACTATATTAAGTACCACATAGACAAATCCATTGCATCTCCACTCTGTAGAATGTGTTCAGAAAGAAGAAAGAGTGTGAGCCTTATAGTTAATGGATGTAGCAAGTTGGCCCAGTGTGAATATGAGAGGAGACAGAACGTGCCAAGGTATATACATTGGATGCTAAGCAGGGTAGGAAAGGTAGAGAGAGCTGATGAGCGGTATAACCATAAACCAGATGGAGTTGTTGAAAATGAAGAATATAAGATCTTGTGAGATATGAATATACAGTGTGACCGAGTTAAAGCCAGAGGGCCTGATATCGTGTTTATTAACAAAGCAGAAAAGAGTGTCCAGATCATAAATATTGCAATTCCTGGAGAGTCGAGGGTGCATGAAAAGGAAATCGAAAAGATGGGAAAGTATCAAATGTTAATGACGAAATCAGTAGACTCTGTTGTCTAAAAAAAGTAACTATCATTCCTATTGTAATTGGTGCATTAGGTCAAGGGAACATCAGAATAGAGGTAATTCAAAAGACAGCCTTACTAGGTGCAGCACGTATCCTCAGAAAAGTGTTATCTTTATTAAATAAAGGAGGAAGAATCCGTGAAACCTTTGATAACTGTTTGTTATCTGCTCTTACTGGAATTCCGGGGTAAGATTAACCGGAATTAAACATAATGATGATAATAATAATAATAATAATAATAATGGGTGGACGGAGAAAGAGAGAGAGAGAGAAAGAGAGAGAGAGAGAGAGAGAGAGAGAGAGAGAGAGAGATGTGGGGGTGGGAGGGAGGAATGGAGTGAGTTTGTTCCTGTTAGCCCTTGGTCATTCATTAGAACTCGTCTAACAGAAGTAATGACGGCAATCGGTGACTCTACCAGCCAGAGCATAACCTGGAAAGAAAACCACCACCATCACCACCAATAACAACAACAAAAACATTAGTAATAATAAAAATAATAATAATAATAATAATAATAATAATAATAATAATTTGTCCTGGGTATTGACATTAAACTGCATCCTGTTGTGGAGTTTCGACGTGGGAGAATGAGGTTACCCTTTGCCACAACTCGCTCCAGGTCACCCTTGAGCAAGATGTAGTAACTGTTAGCTCTCCTCGAGATCAAGAAATGCCGGGTTGGAATCCGGCGGGGGCTAGTCGGCCTCATGGTTAGAGGGGACTCTATAGCTTTGGGTGGCAACCCCTCTAATGATGGTGTCACCATAAAAACACTGGTGGCTGTGTGCCCAAGCTTTGAAATTCCGGCTTGGTGCCAGGGGCGGTATACTTGACTATCTCCTATTTAGTGACGAGTCAAAGTACAAATGATATATTGGATCAGGGGGGACCTGAACAGCCTACGGGAAGTGTTACGGTGCCCGAGCCTCCTCCCCCCCTACTGGTACAGGAGTTAAAAGCAACACTTCTGCTACTGGGGTATCAAAGTTGTCTGAAAGGAAGGGATGGTCAAAGGAAGTAAATATTGTTGTTATGGAATGCTAGTAAAGATCCAATCCCACTCATGAAATCGGTGTACCCATTTAAGGTTACCGGCAGAGGTTATATAGTGAATGGTTAGAGCGTGACCCGTTTCAAGACATTACTGAACAGAGGATTTGTGACCAAGCCAAAGCGATTAGAAAAACGGCTGGCTCACTGAATTGGAATTGGAAATGATCAGGAGAAGAGTTAAAGGTTTTTCGAATCAAGAAAGTAATGCAGATAGTGATGAGGGTAATACTGAATTACTTGAAGTTGATACAGGTACTGTGAATGAGAGATCAGATAGGGTAAGTTTAAATGTTTCGTTTGAGGGAATCTCAGATGAAGAAAGGATGATTGTTGATCAACTGCTTGAAATTTATAACTCTGGAGAAAATGCTGATTGGATAGTGTTCAAAAAAGTTGATTTCAAAAGAATAAATAAAGGCTCGTGAATAATGTCTTGATATTCTTTAATACCAATAATATTACTGAAACCAATAAATTGGTTGTTGCATGTTCAGTATGGGTATCAAAACAGCTAGGTCTCAAAAAGATCAAGAAAGATGGAAGATCCAAACGGGAACCGTGGTGGAAACTGCGAATCGAAAGCGCTATTAAGGATCTTAAAAAGTGCCTTAACTTACTTTCAAGGTATACAAGTGATTGAAGAACTCAAAGAGCGAGTATTAGCAAAAGTGGCCAAATTGAAGAGGTATAATGAGAGAATTGTTTAATTAAGAGAGGTTGTTTAATTCCGATCAGAAAAAGCTATTTGCAGAATTTAATGATAGTAATTTATGATGTAGTGAAATACCAGATGCAGCAGAAAGTCAAGCATTTTGGAGTGACATATGGAGTAAAGAAAAAGATCATAACAAGGATGCAGAATGGCTACAAAGATTGAAGGAGGAGAGTAACTACCCAAAACAAAATGAACTGGTAATTACAGCAGAAATTATCTCAAAGCAAGCTAGAAAAATTCCTAATTGGAAGGCCCCTGGGAAAGATGGTGTACAAGGTTTTTGGATTAAAAGGTTATCTAGCCTTCACGAGAGAGTATCTGAACAATTAAATAAGATTTTGAAAGGGAATGAAGAATTACTTGAATGAGTGACTTTTGGAAGAACAGTGTTGTGACAAAAAGATGCCAGTAAAGTTAATGCAGTGGATAACTATCGCCCCATTTTTTGTCTTCCTCTGATGTGGAAATTACTAACAGATGTCATATCGGACTGTTTCTACAAATTTCTTTATGAAGAAGACATGACACCTGATGAGCTGAAAGGATGTAAGAGAAATTGTAAAGGCACGAAAGATCAATTGCTTATCGACAAGGCAGTCCTTAGAGATTGCAAACGAAGAAGTACAAACCTTCCTATGGCATGGATTGATTACCGCAAAGCATATGACATGATACCACATAGCTAGATTGGAGAATGTTTAGAATTGTTTGGAGTGGCTGAGAACACCAAAACGTTTTTTTTAGGTAGTATGCGTAAGTCGACGTTGGAGTTAACATCTAGTGGTTCATCTCTTGGAGCTGTTGAAATTAAGAGGGGGATATTTCAGGGGGACAGTTTGTCGCTACTTTTGTTGTACTTACCCTAACCCTTTTAACCTTAATACTACGCTAAGTGAAAGTTCATTATGAGTTTGGTGATAAAGTCACACGTTTGAACCATTTGTTATTCATGAACGATCTAAAACTCTTTGGAAAGTAGATGAGGAAGTGTGATATATTCGGGAACTTTGTTATTGTTTTGATGTCTACCATTATAAGTTCACTGGGTTTGTTATGAGTGTTTTGAACCTAGCATAATGGTAACCCAAGCTGCCACGGCAGAATTATTCTGAACTGACTCAAACGTGTTGTTTAAATGTTTAATCTAGTAGAGTGTATATTTATTAAGTTTGTTTATTAAATATATATCACAACCTGAGTCTTAAGTATTTCATAGGAAGGGTATCGATACCTGGGGATAATTGAGTATGATAAAATCAAAGAGAAAAAGATGAAGGATCAATTTATAAGAGAGTACCGTAGACTCACCAGACTAATTTTGAAATCCAAACTGAACTGAAAGAACAATATACACACCATAAATAGTTGGGCAGTGGCAGTATTGAGGTATGGAGCAGGAATAGTAGAATGGAAATGTGATGAAGAGTACAAAAGACGACATGACAAGGCTAAAATTGTCCATTGGAAGCTGTGTGGAAAACTGAATCTTGAAAGAGCCGAGAAATGGTATGCGCATGAAACTCAAACAGTATTAGAGAATGGAAGCCACAAACTATTATGGGACATGAACATCCAGTGTGACAATGTCATTGAGGCACGACGACCAGACCTCGTAATTATTGATAAAGTTGACAAGACTGCGATCGTCATCGATGTTGTCATCCCCGGAGACACCAGGATAAGTGAAAAAGAACAGGAAGAGATTGACAAGTATCAGGAAATTAAAAGAGAAATCCAAAGACTTTGGAATCTGAAAAAAATTAGCGTTGTACCTGTTGTCTTGGGGGTTCTTGGGAGTGTGACGAAACATTTCACCAAATACATAGAAAAAATTGGGATTGAGCTCAACATTGCCAAAGTCCAGAAAACAACACTATTAAGAACAGCTAGAATTTTGCCAAAGGTATTAGAGCACTGAAAGGGAAAGACTATGATGAGAGACCTTTGGTTACTGGTTGTAACCGGCTCTCTCGCACACAAAACGGCCAGTGATCAGCCAGTGCATTAGGTGCAAATTGAAGATAATAATAATAATAATAATGATAATAATGCTGCAACAGCAACAAGTCCTATTTACGGCCAACAAAGTAAAGCAAAAAGACATAAATGGACACGAGAGGAATATAAAGTGCCCAGACTTGCAGGTCGCCTGGCAATTTCTCAGGGAGCAGCGCCCCTACCCTAGTCGAGCTGGGTAGACCTGGCGGGAACAGTGGGAAAAGTTGAGCTTGCCTTAATTGGTTGGCTTAACTTTGTACTACCCACTACTGTTGGAAAGGGACATTGACCCCCCTGCCCTGTGTAGTCAATTTGCCCTGATAAGTACACCAGGTACTGACTATTATTGTCAGCAAGTGGCGTAGTGTCGTAAGACGTATGACGTCTAATCTTAATTGATTGGTAGGGTACACGAACTAGTTTTGCCTGGTAATTATGAACGCTCAAATCGCAGACTTGCCAGTCAGTTGCATGACCTTAAACAGTTGTGCATGTCCGAAAGGGCTGATATATCACGCATTTCTGTTTAACGGGCGGGAGTAGTGGGGAAGCATC
>RDPX01000047.1:2150053-2169885 GCA_003991215.1 Morbakka virulenta | reverse complement strand
GATAGACATGACTGTTCCATGTGATAAAAATATTTCAATCAAAGAAATGGAAAAGAAAAGCAAAGAGCAAGATCTTGAAATTGAGATACAAAGGATGTGGAAAATGAAAACGGAAGTAATACCTGTTGAGATAGGAGCACTCGGTACCATCAGAAAAGGAATGGAAGATAACATCAGAAGTGTCTCAGAAAATATGAATCTTCAAATAGTCCAAAAGACATGCTTACTAGGAACTGCAAGGGTCCTTCGTAAAGTATTTAGCATCTGAACTTCAGGACATGGTATGCCTTAGGTGTATTGTTTACACCCGGCCAAAGAAAAAGCAGCCAGTATGAACTGTGACAGTTAACAAAAAAGATAATAATAATAATAATATTAATAATATATTAGTTTTACATGCAAATTTGTTCAATAGTCCTATTTTGGCTGCAAATTTTCTGATGTCATAAAATGAAATGGTCCGTTTGATAGTATTGTTCTTCAAGTGACTGTCAAACACTAGGATGGAAGTTACCAGACGAGTTAGTTATAATCCTTTAGTAAATCTTTTTGTGAAGCGGATCTGTCAAAAAAAACCGGACCAGTTTTCGCAGGATCAAAATCTTGTAATGATTCAAAGGGTGAACAAGAATAAACTGCTGACAAAATTTCTTCCTATGAAAGCCAGGACTACAGATTCGCCAGAGTGAAACATATGGGTGCACTGGACTGAATTCAAATAAGCGCCTGTGACTTTCATTGCCACATGTTCTACCACATGAGCTATCGTCGCTCTTTTTCAACCACATCAAGGTACCCATGGTTGAACAACTCGTCCCAAATACTCATATAGGGCTGAACCTTTCATTGACCGACAACTTTCCTTCCAAGCTCAAGTCAATTGATCCGATCTTAAATGGTGAAGAAGAAAATTGCGATAAGAATATAATAATAATATAATATAGAAGGGAAGAATTTGAAATTGTAAGTAGGCTTCTGTTGGCCAAGACAGCCATGGGCACTGGTTTGAATCCTGTTCACCAAAAACATGTTTTTCACTTTTCAACAATTTCAAATGTTCTTTATTTATATGACAATATTTTCAGAATTTCTATCCCCTCCATGTATGTTGGGATCACTTAGTCTGACGTTGGAAATGAAGTCGTTGTTCGGTGGGAGGTCTTAACCCCATATGCATGATTGGGAAACGATGTTCAACAATAGGGATGAGAGGAAAGAACGGTGTGTTCAGGTGAAAGATATGATTGCAAAAGTAATCTGATGAAGGAAAAGCAACACTGGCTCATTCAGTAGAGCATGCAGCCATAATAGATACAGCCACTGGATCGAAATAAATTTGGTGCAAAATGTTTTTTATTTTTTTTACAATTTTTGGTATGAAAATTGGTATTGTTATGGCTAGAGTCCATACGCTCATCTTCAGTTACACTATATACAACAGCTAGTTAAAGAGTAATTAAATAATTACTTTTTGCTTATGTAGTTTTTTTTGGTGTTTTTTTTTAGTTTTAACGTCATTTTCCCCCAGCAATTGGGGCCGGATGCCCTTCCTGACGCCAACCAATGGCTTTTTTCTTTGTAAAGTTCCAAATTCTCCTCGACAGCTCGGGGAATCGAACCCGGAACTCTTGGTTACTGTGCAGTTGCACTAACCATTAAGCCACGGCTCCTTTGTGCTTAACAAAACAAGCCTGAAGTTTCCTAGGAAAACAGATACTCTAATTCTCTGTCGCCATTGTAGCTAGTTCTTTTTTATTTTCAATTTTATATAATTTTTATAATGCAAACTTCACTTTGTTAATGAAATACAAGGAATGGAGTTCTTTCCTTCCTGGCCAAGAATCATACAAAGCAAAAACCAATAATTATATGAAACCGTGTAAATGAAGAAAAAACAGGAAAAAAGACTTGACTGAGAGGGAGTAGTTGGCCCTAGACTTAAAACACATTTAAGTCATGTTATTGAGTAAAGAACCTTAAGAATTTCAATCGAGCTGCTCAAGGAAGTAAATTACATTCATAAAACGATTTATAACGAGAAAAAACAGCCAAAAACGAATGAAGATGTTTAGTAAAACGAGTCACACAAGATACAACAAACTGAGCTGGTACCAGTGAGGAAAGTTCATAATAACATTTCCTATGATAATACCCACAGAAACTGCAAGGACAAGGAACGCTTCATCGGTGAGATGAAGGTTGAAGAGCAGCAGGAATACTTGGACCTATTAGGTTACAAACATGTCTCTGAACTTGACCAAGGACATCATGATGAGATGAGGTAGTACCTGTCCAGATGTGACAACAGTACTCCATGAAAATATGAATAGTAGATTTATGGAAATGTAAGATATTTTCAGGTGTACTGTATTCTCTAGCGCGAAACACAGAACTGGACTTAGTACAATGACTATACGAACAACAGGAAAATAATAAACCAAGCAGCCTTGTTAATAAGCACTCCTTAAGAGAAGAAGCTACCTGTCCATGGTTAACACAGACCCATTTTACATGATTTTCAGGAGGAGATAAGGATTCGCCTTTCTATTAAACGACACAAACTGTCTTCTCTGTATTGAAAAAGGCTTAACACTCCCTTCGCCAATGTCTGATAGCCTGAAGCTCAGACTCCAGATCTTCTGCAAGATTGATTTGTTCTCACCGAATTGTCTAGTGGCTTATACAAAAGTACAGGGTATTGTCATCAGCAAAGATAAGAATGAATTGAAGAAAGCTACCAGGAAGACCATTAATGTGAAAAAGGAGCAGAATTGGGGCAAGGATATAACTATGAAGAACGGCAGCATTTATAGAATACTCAGCAGATGCAGTGTGATACGCATTTTACGAATTGAGAGGTGGCACTGAATAAAACCAGACACTTCAAGAATTTTCACCAAAGAAAGGTAATGTAGTAAGTCAACGTGTCTCACAAATGCATAAAAAATTGTTCTGAGCTAAAGCACTTTTTTCATCAGATTCGTCCAGAAATCTACAGGTGATTTCGGTGATTACAGTCCAAAAATCACCAGTAGACCGAGATCTTCTGAATCTGTAATGGAAATTTTCAAAAAACCCTAATTTATGTAAGAATTCTACAAATGCATTATTGATAAGTCGTTCCAAGTCATTACTAATGTTATAAAAATGCTTACAGGTTCAGTTACCTATACCAGTAGGATCAACTGCATTCTTGAAAACCGGGACAACATTTAAAACCTGCCAGGTGAAGGGAAATGTGCCAAAGAAACATCGGTATCAGATAAAGAATTGGAAAAAACCAAGCAAGCAAAGAGATCAGCCCTACCCTACAAGTTATAAAAAAAACACGAGCACCATCAAATAATGGAGTAACAATCAACTTTATATAATGCAAAGCACTATGGTAAATCTTTCACAAATCTCGACGTCCACGTTTTTCAGAAGAAACAGACTGACGAATTCGCTTAGCAAGATTTTTTAGCATCAGAAATCATCCTCAAGCAAGCATTCTTTCTCGTCTGAAAGAAGTCTGAGATTTGTCAGTTCCATCACGCTGTAACTGAACATAGAAATGATTACGAGGAACAATGGCAGAACAATAAGCATTAAACCACAATACAAAGGTTTAAACACCAACCTGAACTCATTCTGTTCATTAATTTGTACAATCAGAAGATAAATTGCTGAAGACTGAATCCCAAGGAATATCACCAAGAAATTGACGACCTTCATCCAGTCACCTCAGTCAACTTGACAAAGTTTAAATGCCTTAAGATGTGGCTTTTCCACAACACTTGAAAGAGTTGCCATTTTGACCTTCTGATCATGGCAACATGATCAGAAGGTCAAAATGAGGTCATGATGAAATTGTTCAATGCTCAGAATTAGAAGTTAATAAGAGATCTCAAAAAGAAGACTCTTCTGACTCCGAGTCCGGAAATCGTGCGAGAAAAGTCAACGAGGCTTAAAAGTTCATTGGCCAGTACGAAGTTGCAACTAAACTCTCCAGATTTCTCAGTTCTAACAGAACGAGCAATCCAGCTCAAGTGGTGAGCATTAAAGTCATCATTAAAGTCATCAAAGGCAAAGGTGTTTGCAGTGTGTTGCTTGTCCAGAGCCTTAATCAGTGGAGTTTGATACTGCTTCCACAACTGAGGACGAATCAGAACAGGGAGATAAAACAAGTAAAATAAGTAACAAATGGCTTGTTGAAGAGACTAACTAAATTAAATTAAAGGCTTATTATTGCATTCACGTTCTTTTACCCTACCCGCTGGAAGACCCTGTCATGCATAGAGATTAAGGCCATGAAGATAAGTTGCAGAATCTATTCAAAACAAAGGTAACTAACGTTAACATTATCTTTATTATTAACACTGCAATTGATGTTTATCTTATAAAACCCAAGAGTACGAGAAGAATAAGATATTTTTCGAATTTGGAAGAAGGAACATCATCTATGGTCTGATAAAAATGCTTTCACATAACTCAAACTGAATTTCGATCGAAACACATTTCGTATCTTCGTAAATATTAAATGTACTGCAGCCTCGTTTTGGGCATTTTCTGATTAGGTTCAATGTAGATTTCAAAAATAATATACCCTCCAACAACGCTTATGATGTGATTAAAATAAGAAAAATATCTTTAGTGGTAGAATTTATGGATCCTTTCTTATAGACCCATTTAAGGGTTTTAGCACCTATCACATGACCTTCTCAAGTCTCCAACAATCAACGCCGTGACAGACACCAAGGTTAAACCACAAAATAATTGCCTGCTAAAAAATTAAACACAAAATGGTATTCCAAATTGAACAAATGTCAATGTCCATACACTCGATGTGTTGTGTACCTTTACAAACCTGGGGTGAAGAATACGACAGACAATGTCAGGCCTAAAATTGTGGATTCAAAGCAGCGTAGACCATTGATTATACCCTTCGGTGGGAAGTAATTACGTCATGCTCATGTAGCCCAACAGTGACGCATATTCTCTCTCTTTCCAAGGTATTAACCTCTCAGTAGAACGTTTCCCAAGATTATACAGCAAACAGCATAAGTTGTAGATAGCCATTTTTCCACCAAAAGAGCTCATCACTGCAGTTAAAATAAGTTTACGCTAGAACGGTATTTTCAAGTGTTCATATTACATGCAAAAAATCTCTGCAAAGTCTACAACCGGTAAGGTTACCAAGGCTGTCTCCGGAAAAGTCCATAAAGGAGGTCTCAAGTTGAATTATGCAAAGTTGGTGGCGGAGTGATATGACAACACTCCGCGAGCAGACGTTTGATCTCTTCAATGTCCGTGGCGATGTTCCAATTCTTGTGCATCGACACAGTTTACAGTCCAAGACGCTTGGGTATCTATTGTTACACCATTTGAAAGCAGCAATTAAAACCAGGTGCTGATTACATTTTTAATTTTCGCACTAAGCATTTTCTCCAGCAAAACTAAAATTACTGTAAATTAAAAATATTAAATCATTTAAGAAAGTGAGAAGTGACCATTAAGAAAAGCAAAGAAGTTGGTTAACTTGGCTTCTACCAAACGAAGCGTCTTTCACGTTATTACATCAATTATTCTTAAGGCTACGAGCATAAGTGCTTCGCTTCATTGCTAAATATTCACTGGCAAGCAGATTAAGATATTTAAATGCAACTTATACAACACCCAAAAGCTTGGCAATATGCATACAAAATTATGTACACAAATTTCTTTTTTGCCTCGATAAATCGGCAATATCGTAGCTGAAAAATGAGACAATGGCAGAGTACCAAATCATACTATCAATAACCCTCAACTGCATTCAATTGTACCCCCTGCCCAATAGTGAGCAAATGTGCATAAAATATGTAAAAAAATCCAACAGAAAATCTATTGTTTACTAACTGACCTTTTAATAACGTTTGTTTATTAGTTTCATACTATAATTCGGGGACCCAAACCTGTACAAACTCGGCACAATTCTTGTTGGGGAATGGCTGTTCCTCCAAAGAGGGGTTCCCGATAGAGGTGGCAAGTTGGAAATCAATCATTCGACAGCTAATCTTCCTGTATTTGATGTATCCACGTCTCATAGGTTCTAACGACACATGATGAAGACGCAATGTGCACAGGAAAATGTTGTTATGAAATATACTCAAGGGATACAAATTAATTATTACTTCAATAAACATCCTAAGAGTTCCTTGTCTTTGCCTGTTACTAAGGGTAGATACCTTTCAAGTGCTATAAATTTTCACAAAAATAATAATAACAGCCAACTTTAAGTAAAATGTCATATTATAAGGTTGACAATCAAAAAGTTAACATAGAAACAAACCTTGATGAAATTCTTTGCGTTTTTTAAAAAAATTGTATCTTGTTACAATGAAGTTCCTGACTTATCTGGTTCCAGCAGATAACCGTTAGAAACAATGTAATAAAGATGGGGTACATGAGGTATCCAAATCATGTCGAGTAGGTGTTGTCATTACTCACAGTTGGAAATGGGCTTCCAAATTGGAACTAAAATGTGCTTATCCCCAAGTGGGACCTCAAAAGTTGTATTTAATACTGAAAGCAGTTTGTTGATCAGAATTTAAAGGCAGCAATGGTCAATAATTCAAAAAGGAAAGGACTGAAATTGAACTTACTGATTCATAACCAAGTTTACAGTTTCTTTTCTGAATGGCAATATTATCTACTGTGACGAATATGCAATCATTCAAAACGTATTTCATCTTAGCATGGGCCTGTGCATCAGAAAAGCCTGGTGCACACACGGGCATTATGATTACGTGACACAAGCAAAGTGAATAAACTACTAATTACTCCGAGGGGCTTCATTTGGATGTGATTTGCCACCAAACTTTACAAACCAGCAATAAGTCATTTGCTCCTCAGTTCATGACTCGTATTCTTAAAACTCTCACAGTGCCATCAATATACACTGTTTGTAAAAATTAATGCGCTACTATACCAAAACGCTATATTGTGGATTTCAGAAACACTGGTATGTTTCGATTACACTTTTCTGCGCCAGTTTTTACCTTAAGCAAAAAAATACGCGTCATTAAATAATCAACTTTGTATTAATCAAAATACATTCTCTGTATTTAAACCACGCAGAAACAGCACGTCCATACTTCCTACTAAGCTGGTGTATTTGTGTCTTGAGAATTTACAGCAGCGGGCGTTGAAGGCTCCGTTGTTGTACTTGGTACGGAGGTACCTGCATTGGGATTGTTTTCAGTATAAGGTGGAGGAGCAACATTAGTCTGTGGATATTGTCCAGGTAGACCAATGACACCTGGATAAGCCGAGCCAGCAAAAGATGGGCTTTGGGCAAAATGTGGCTGGTAATCTAAAATAAAGTAAGATGGAATTTATGAAATTACTACTAAATATTCTATTTCAAGTTGTCAGTGTACACAAGGCTTGTTAAGTTACCTTCGCAACCATCAATATATCTGGAAAAATTTGGAAAAGCTAAACAAAGAAATTGTTTTATGTAATAATCCAACTAATTCCCGTTGGAAATGGAATCTGCATTTCGAGACCGTATCTTTGACAACTGCCCAACAGCGGATGTTTTAACTAATGGGGTAAATTCGACAACTTTACAATTAACAATGTTCTAGATTTACTTTAAGTACGGTTGGAAAGTAGAGTCCTCATAACCCCAGTACGTCCCAAGCAAAGATGTGTTATTAACGAATTCTAAACTTTATCAGAAACTTTAACACTTATGACGCCTCTGTAGACAGTACATGGAGCCCGACAGGTACTTGAAGGAAATATTTCTAAAAATACATGCTAATTAAATTCAAAAATAAAGATTTGATAACTTATGGTATTCACTGGTATTGGATGAGTCTACTGATCTTTCGTGTGTACTTTCAATCACATCAATTTTCTGCTGCCGCTAAACAGCAACAGCAACAGCAAACATCTACATAAAAATGCAAAAACCTTTGTGCAAGGTAAAAACTCTGACCGGAATAAGCTTTGACGTGATAAAGTTGATGAAGAAAAAACACGACTGAAACGAGGAAAGGTGGGGTGGATCAGGTTTGAGTTGGAAGATCTCTCTGAAAAAAAATTCTCGGACTCAGTGAGAAAGACAGATATTTCTTGTGTACAAAATTCAGTAGTTTCCGCAGTGGAATTTATTCGACGTCATGCACTTAATCACCGCCAATTCCAGGCTTTTCTTGAAAAAAATCATTCTGAATTCTGTGTTTTTCTTTATCACGCAGGGGTGATGTGGTTCTACTGTGGTAAATTCCGATTCGTTTTAACAGCCATTGAAGAAAAATAGATATTTTTCTCACAGGCAAGGATTAAGCTGATCTCATTTGTCAGACCCTAATTGACTTTCTGACCTTAGTTGACCAATCAAACCCCAATATAAATGAATTGAACATGAAACTTTAGGGCAAAGATAACCTTAACTGTGATCTCTACAGAATCATCAACGCATTTCGGAAGAGGTTAACATTGCTTGAAGTAGAATTGGAGAGAAGCAATCTCTCATTTCCAGTGTTTCAAAGAGATTGACGCTGGAAACATTGCATACGTCGAACCCAAGTTTCTGAGGACTATTATTCATGACTGAAATAGGCATTTCAGGAGATATAGATCTGGACAGGACCCAGATTTTCATTACCCTTTATATACATCGCTCGACTGTAAACTTGATGATGTTGCAATGTTATGAGTTTCAATTGTCATTATAATTATTGATTTACGCTGATTCAGGAAGTAGCATCAAGCTGTGTGGCTTACTCAGGGCGCATTAAGTTTTTGTCAAGAGTTTACATTTGAAGTGTTAGGTTCTAGTTGCTTCTGAGATACGTTACCGTTTGTACAAAAAAAAAGTTATGAAGGGCATTATGTAATTAATCATGAAAGACAATGCACGTGTCACTCGGATTACGCCTTTCGCTCATAAATTTGCAAGCGAATGACTTATTGCCAAGAGAAATACTAAGAGGAAAAACTTGTTCATTTTTATGGCTGTTAACCTGAAGGTAAGCTTTCAAAGTTAAAGCAATCTGTCTGTGACATGGCATTTGTGTTTGGAACAACTCGTGTGTAACGGAATACGTTTCCACAAAAAACCAATGTCAGCACATCGAACGCCAGATTGAACGATGAACATTTCATTTGACTTGATATAGCAATTCGAAAGTAATTATTATAATTTATTCATGCTAAACTAAACTGAGTGGGTTACAACTACTTATTTCCTGCGGCATCTTGTTTGATAACTTATTGGAAAATAAATATTTCTTTTCTTTATTTTTTTTGTGTAATTCGAATTGTTCATACTGGTAAACAAAAATGTTGGGTTGCATTGACTTCTTGTGTATTCACTATATTCTATTGAACAAAACTGCTGTGCAGTCATTCTTTCCGTTTAACGACCCCTACTCTAAACAAATAAATCTCTTACCTGGTGCAGACACAACATCAAAATATCCTGGTGGCTTGTCACCTGGCGGAGGGCCTAATGGCATGTTGTGACCAGGCGCACTTGGGTATAAAAATGGATGAACTGTGGGCTGTGTTCCTGTTCTTGTATTAGGCTGTGTATTAACATTTCCAAGTTGTACTGCATTCCTTTTTTTCAGTACTCTATACAAAATTATTCCCACAAATACTCCCAGTAATCCAATCAAAGCGGTGACAGTGGCTGCTATCCAAAGCTTTGATGGCTTTTTTGCCTCCACAATATTTTTCTCTAAAGTAAGGAAGTGTTTAACTTATTATCATTTCGGTAATAAGTAATAATTTTCATCACTTAAGAACCAATAAATATTATGATTATTCAAAAATACAATATTAATATATTATTTATGCCTCACAATAGACTATAGATAGAGAAAAGTAAGCCATAATAAAACTAGCCATAACTGTCATTGAGTAAAACGCTGGGTGAAGCTTCTAAAAGATCTTGGATAACTTCTTCATCAATGCAGGGGTAGCAAATAGATGTTTGCCAGATAAACCACCTGGATCTTAAAACATGATGTCAGCTGTGAGTAGGAATTCTGAATTTCTCTAAAAAAATACACAGGTATCGTCGCCCTTTGCAGAATAAGTCAACAAAGATGATTGCTGCAATCTTACACAACAAGGAAAAAGATGTGTAGCGAACCACACAAAGTATTGTGGCGCATTTATGAACTTTTGTTTTACTTATATGATTCGTAAATAAAGGCATTATTTTGGCAAATGTTATCTACATCGGACCTTTGCTAGCTACGATTAGACGGCTAATTCAAATTAATGACATCCTAAGAATACGGGTGTGCAGAGAATGTTCAGTGGCTTTTAACAAAAGAAGCCAAAGTGGTAGCAAAACAACTATAAAGCCAACGTAAAAGACCAAAGTGCGAGAATTAAGGGTGAAGAAACGCCAGGATAACGAACGGTACATAACAAATACCAGACATTAGTGTGCATATATGTCGTAAACAGCATATGTAGACAAACTGGAAATATAACCAGTGGTTAAAAAGCCGATTTTGTTTAAGTTCACAAGAACTTCCAAACATGAGAATATTTCATTGCTTCACAAAATAAATATATTACCATTAAACTTGAATAAAAAACAATTAGATGCTACTTGCTGTATTTGATGACTCCTGCAGCAAATCCACGACCAATGTGACCATCCATGAATGAATAACTGACCTGCATTTTGTTCTTTGTTGTTTCGAGATGAAAAGGAAGGCGACGGTTACAAGCGTTAAGAAGTACAGACTCTTCCCTGGTAACGCTATCTGTGTAGTAATAAAAAAGCGGTTTTGTCACATTGCGTCGATACAGATTATTGAGTTATTAACAGCAAATATGTGAAATACGTGTCCTTGTGCGAATGGTTGAGAAAACCATTGCATGGTCGCTCAGTTTTGATAGGTACATGCCAAAAAAAATTGTATCAAGCACCAACACAATTTAAAACTTTAATAATGAGGTAGCCTTTATCGAATGAATGATGGTGTTATTCATTTGATACAGCCTCTGGTCGGCAATCAAATTTTTAAAATAAGAAAAAGTACAAAAAGCAAAGCGAACCCCCTATTCCCCAACACTTAAACTCCACAGACGAATCCAGTTTTATCTCAATACCCAAGGCAAATTACTAAAATTATTACTAAAATAAAACACGGCTCTCTGCTGAAACTTTTTCTTTTTCTTTCTCTTCTATTCTTTTGTCAGCTGGTACAGCGATATTAATGACAGTGCATGTATTTTCTTTTTTATCATTTTGTACAATGTCTGACTTTCTTGCCTTAATTACATTATCGGATTGTATATTGATGTCCCACAAAATTTTTACGTTATCATTTTCTATCGATGTTGCACTACCACCAGTATTTTTATTGAGACACCATCTCTAGAAGAGGTGTTATTTAAAGGCAAAGACCAAACCTCACCATGCGACATAGCTACATCTCGCCAAACGTCAACCTGGAATTTTCAACTGCGGCTGGTTTAATTTTCTGAGTTTTCCTTCTCATAGACCATTGCCAACCAAGGTTTACGACCTCGTCCTGACCAGAAAGTGGAAAGGGACAGATTTAATTCTACCGGACGTCAACCTGGTATTTTAAGGTCTCGGTGTAGACTAACAAGTGCTACACCTTGCCCAAGGGTGACCCGAAGGTAGTTGTGGCAAAGGGTAACCTCGTTCGTACACGTCGAAACTCCACAACCAGATGCAGTTTATCGTCATACTCAGGGCAAATACGAGCCTGCAAAGTACTCAGGGGTAGAAACCCAAGCAAACCCATCCGATTCTCAGCTCGATTAGGGTAAGCTTGGTGCATGCATCACACCCAAGTGTGTGCGATATTGATGTTAAATAAAACAGTACATGACATTGCAGGTGGGAGCTGTTTAGGATTCCCAGTTGAGGTGATCCACAATTTTGATAATTTTAGTTGGTGCTGGACACGATCTTCCACTTACTTCCATTGATTTTCATGTCCCATTTCGCACAAGCTTGCTTACGGTATTCAGCTTATAGTTGTCAGTGTTGTCATCAGGATGCAATGGACAGTGAGTAATTTTCTGACTTTAGTATCCAATATTTCCAGATCCTTCATCGAACAGTTGATCACATTGAAACTATAAGGACACACTGGTATGGCCAGAGTATCGAGGGCTCAGTTTCATTTGATGTATTTACTTCAGTTTTGAGCACTGCCCTTACACGTCTGTAAAATTCTTTCCTTACCTTTTGTCTCACTTTGGTATGGGTGACACCTTCTCACTTATTGACACCGTGGTACTTATAAACTTCCTCTTGTTGAAGATTCTTACTAGTGTCAGTTTCGTACAGATTAAGATCTCCAACATTACTTACTTTGCCTCTTTTTCGAGTAACTTTAGCACATTTATCCAAACCAAAAGACATGCCAATATCATAGATGAATTTCTTTAGTCTTACGTAAGCCTTCATTCCAGTCCTTTTGTTGGATCATATCTAATTTTTTTCAGTGTTGGAAACTCAAACTTTCCCTTACACAAGATGATACTCGAAAATGCTTCTACTTCTTTCATAGGTGGTGTTTCTTTAACATTGTAGTTTTCTTAGCAACTTCCCTGTAGAAGCTTTTGGCTTCAATTCTGAATGCACCGTTTTTTTCAGTAGAATTTCGTCATTTTCTCAAAGTGCTGTATTCTTTGAGCTTTCTTTTGTATGTTCTGTCTTCAATTGTACTTTCTATCCTTACCTTTAAGGGTAATAACTATCAGTGCTGACATCGTATTTTCTTTTTTGGTTTTCTACTTGCACGAGCTTTCACATCCACATATCTTTTTATTTCTATTAGAGTACACAATTCCTTTCTTATTGTATCTAGTCCATTTGGGATTTTTTCTTTCTACGATGACTCTTTTTCTTACAGTTTTGCGGGGTTTTTACATTTAGTAGGGCAAAAGGAAAGATATAGTTTTTGATGTGGCATACAGTTTTGGTGGTACGGGCAGCAGATGTGTTAACCTGAAGCCAAGAACAAATTATCAGAACGGGTACAAAATTGATCGTGGCAGACCTGGAAATACAGGTATTCAGCTTCTTACCTTTTTCTTTCACTTTCACATAATGTGAACCACAAGATGTTGAAGTACCCCCAAGGTCAAAGTTCATGAAGATAATTCTTATAACTTCATTGTAGCCGGAATAAATGTTATATTCACAAGTCTTATACCTCCTTTCACTTGGCCAATAAGGTGTCTTCAGTAATGCAACCGCTCTGGTACTCGAAACAAAAGTACCGCTGGCAAGACAAAACATAATTAAAGATGTCTTAAAATATTATTTAAAGTCATCATATAAAACAGAAGAACACTACCACAACCAATATTTTTGAAGGATAGGCCTTGGTAATATTGAGAAAAAACGTGAAAAACTTGTCAGCACTAAATTGGGTTTGAACCAGTACATGTGGCTATCTTGGCCACATGCTTTACCAATGAAGTTATCAGGGTATGTTCTTAAGCAGGTCATTTTGCAAATATAAATTCCACCTAAGTAACAATAAATAGTAACAGTAATAGTAACAGTAATAGTAAGAGTAATAGTAGTAGTAATAGTAATAGTAATAGAAAATAATAATAATAGTAATAGTAGTAGTAATAGTAATAGTAATAATAATAATAATAATAATAGTAATAGTAATGGTGTCAAAAGGTTTTCCTTTTAACAAATATTTTAAACAAAATACAAAATTTGCCCCTAAAATCCTAGCGATTAAGGGAACGGGTGTTTCATAAGAAAGATTCAATAGTTAGTAAGCTCTACGACTCTAGACTTTAGAATAAACTGTGACGAAATGACCTTTTGATGTATAACGTAAATAAGGCTTTACGAAGTTGTTAATATACTAGCCTAAAGAAAACAAAAGAAACATTAGAGTCTCATGTCTCAAAACACAACAATAGAGTCCATTAACACAATACCATTAAAGTCCATTAACACAACCAAAAAATACCAAACAAAATACCAAAGTCTTAGAATAAAATATCATGACATAAACAATGCTAAAACAGAGGCCAAGTGAGGCAATATGGGTTCACCAAAATGTGATGTACTCAAAGAAACTTTAGGCGTGATATGAATGTTTATAATGATGATGAAGGAGGTGCTAATACAACTACAACCCTTTTTACCCCAGCAAGCTATATGTGCTGATGATTCTGATTTCCTCACAAAAGGTGAATAAGGGAACATTATCACCGATAAGATTGGAGAGATTCTAGTAAGAGATAATATGAAAGTAAATAACAGCAAAACTGAGCAAACAGAAAGTTTTGAGGAGACAGAAACACAAGAGCATTGGAGGACAGTCAAAAAGCTTGGTTCCCAGCTAGGAGATACAGAAGATAAACAATGAAGAAAACAAATGTTCATAGCATCCATAAATAGATTAAATCACATCAGGACCAGAATTGTCTATGTCAGTGAACAACTTTGCTTCAAGCTGTGCACAACACCTATAAAACCAATCTTAATGTACAACAGCCCAACTTGGGGTATGATACAAAAGGAACCAAAAGGACTTGATGCTTTTCACAGGCAACAACTGATACAATCAATAGGAAAAAGATAACCTAACAAGATTTCCAATCAAAATTTGTCTAGAAGGTGCAAAGAAAGATCAATTACTATTGACATTTTGAAAGGTAGATGACAATTGTTAGGTCACATGTTACTTCTATCTGATGAAACAACTGTGGAAAAGTAATTGAATTTTACTTTGAAAGATCAGAAACAGAGTTTAGAGGGAGACCTCAGGTAAATATCATAGCATCATTAAAAAAATTTCACCAGGGAGAAATAATTGAAAAGCAACTTTCCAATACCAATTCTGAGAATACAAGGAAGATTTTGAACAGATACAATTGACAGTGCTGGACTGAAAAGCTTGGAGAAATATATCAAAAATGTGTAGAGCAGCAGAACTAGGACTAGAAACCTTTTTCTGACTGCATACCTGCAATTATATATACATATATATAGTATACATTGCACTAATGGTAAATATTATTTCCCGTAAGTATCATAAATATTATGTAAAATGGTATGATGTCATGAAATAAATACAAACTTGCTATTCCAGTTTATGATGATACCACAAGAAACACTTGTACCAAAAGGGAATTCTTGTCATACTGAAGGGAAAACCGTGTCCACTTTATAAAAATGATGTTGGATGAATACTGAATAAACAGTCAGAGTCAGGTGATAATCCCCTTTCATTGACAAGTCTATGAATAGATAAAGAAATCAACAAGAGAAGCACCAAAAAATCAATTCTATGTTGACTGAATAACATATTACCCATTTAAAATGGATACTGCTGTTTCTCATTTAAGGGTTGCCCATGGGAAATAAATGATTGGTTAGCTAAAGTCAAACAATCCAAACTTTAGTCTTCTAAGGCTAAAGTTAACAATGTAAAACCCAAGGGCCTGTGGCTTAGCTTGAAAGATGAACATATTTCAGCTGAATTCAACAATAAAAGAAAAGATTGGATGTGTTAACTCATCTAAGAAAAGAGAAGTTGCAGATTTATATCTGAAAAACGACAAAGATTCTTAATCCAATACTCCAGTCCTGACCAACAAAGATGGCTGAGAAAGTTGCACTTACTTGGTGCAAATCACATTCATGTTAACTACAGAGATAAAAATTGTGTCATGCCCTGAATCCAGAATAGAGATAAAATTATTACCTAAAATCACAAGACTGGTGCAAAATTTTTATAGTGATGATGAATTCAGCAAAAAAAGAAAAAGGCTGGATATGCATTTTTAATGTGTTCATGGTCAAAAAATGTTGCTTTTAATTGATTTAAATAAACTGTACGTGGTACTCAAGGCCAAATTTCCAACTGTAAAGAGTGTAATCTAAAAATTTGAATGAAGATGTAGGCTCCTTGGGATCACATCCTATTTGTGTTTGTGCAATACATCAAAATGTCAAACTTTTGCAAAAACTAGTCAATTCTGTTGTGTCACAATGACAGGTTCAAGAAAATAAGAAAATGTAAGCTGGTGAATTTCTTAACAGTTCAAATCAGCAGATTACAATACATATACACAAGCTACACTCTACAAACATTTTTTTTCTAAGCACAATACACTATATGACCATGCAGTAAAGATATAGAATTTTGCATGGATTAGAATCCCTACTGAACAAAAATTTATTTGTATTATTTCAGATTTTTTGAGGTTTAAATTTCTCTCTTTTTTGTGCTTTGTTTTTAACTGGCATATTCTTGGAGTTTAAAATGCACACATGCCAGCTGTTAATGACTACATTGGAATCAATCAAAAAATCTTTCAATGTTTAAACAAAGTTTGTCAACCCAATTAGTCCAAACCTTTAACAAAATTAAAAGTAAAAGCATGTTTGTAGAATGATGGGCAGGGAAAGATTGAAATAAATATGCATTCAAAAGGAATGCCATACAAACAGAAGTACACCTTAAAAGCCCAATTAAAGTAAAGAATGTAACAGGTGTATATTGTGAACATTTTGCAATTGTTTCATCATTAATCATCTTATTCAACTTCCAATATTTACCAAGAATTATAATACCTGCAGTATTCATATCGGGGACTCCTCTTGATTTGATATTTCAGTGCTATGCGAGCCCCAGATGAAGTATCAAGGGAAAACTTTATTTTTGCATATCCATCAAATGAAACCATTGTAAATGGTGTATATATTTGGTTATTGTTGGAACAAAACTTCCCAAGGCTATGTTCACTCTTCCTATAAATCAACAGAAAAAGGAACACATAATAAAAACAGGAGCAGTTAATTAAAATAGCAATAAAAATGGATTAACATATGTCTGTATTAATTAAAAATATTAACACTGGGTCACATTTTTAATTTTCTTGAGGATTTTGTACTGTGCTCATGCCACAAGACACCCTATTAAGCATTCACAACCCAATTAATGGGTTGTAAATTGTTATCACCTGATATTTATTTGACCTCCAAACTGGGCAAGTTTCTTGACACTTACTCCAAAGGTTCAGTTACTTATAATAGTTTTGTTGCCTCTATTATATATGCATTGAATGCTTTGCTTTAGTCTGTAAACCTACATCAACTACTTTTCCACCACTCATTTCATGTCAGGTATTATTGTCAAAAAAATGCAGCTAAAGTTTGTAGCAAACCAATACCCTGTCCCTGATGTGGATATCCTCTTGAATGGTGTCTGAAGAAGTCTTAATGACAGATAAACCACTTTCAATTTCTCCAGTTGGTAAAGATCCACTGAAAATATTTTCGACTTTAAATGGTTCACCAGTTGAAGTTATTGCAACCTCAAGTTGTTTTGAATTTTGTACCTTAATGCAATGCAATTTCATGGTATTTGAAACAGCCAGACATTTTTCCCAAGTGACCTGCTTTGCTGAACATTTTTTCACAACAGCTTCAGAAGAGGCATGGATGATGTTGATTTGTTTGTTCAGACCCTTTGCAAGTTCAGCATATGCCACAGCATTATCTGGTGCAGCTCCCTTTGATCTGACATGATGCCAAATGGTTCTTTTTATGGTGCCATCAATACCATCAATAGCCTCTTTACCATGAGAAGTGGCAAAGAAATTCCATATTATTTTCACTGAAAAGTCTTGCTCCCAGTCTGGTAAATTGAAAAGGAGATATCTCTGTTTGAACTGGGTGGTAGGTCCATCTGTGAACACATTGATCAATTTGATGGATGGGTACTTTGTTAAAATATTTCCAAACAACTCTGACATGAATGCATAAACAGCCTCCTTGATATGCTCAAAGTTGTTGGAAAGGGTGACATAGCTCTCTTTGGTGGTGTTGTCAACCCAAACATGACCTGTAAACAATGTCACTTGTTTGTTGGACCAATGTGCAGACTGGATTTCATTCTGATGTAAAATGGATGCATTTTTCAGAAAGATCAACCTGCAGTACGATGGATGTGCCATTACTCTCTTTAATTGACTCAGTAAAATGTGCCTGCTGGATGCATTTAACATAATGATGGTTCAAAACTTATTTAATTGACTTTTCAAATCCTCAAAAATGTCATTCATAGATGCAGTGATTGTGACTTTCTCAGCACATTTGTCATCTGATTGCCACTGCTAATATGTTGTCAAGGTGTCTTTAACTTCAACAGATGGTTATAGCAAGTCTAAGGAATCTTTACATTCATTATATTTTCAGTAAAAATACAATCTTTGTTAGTTTGGTCACGTTACTTGGTCAATAAATGCACTGAAGTCAGATGAAATGTCTACATATTTTTCAAGAACAGTCAAAATTTGACGTATGTTCTCATGGTATTTACAAACACAGACATGAGGTATCTGGTCAAAAAGTCTAACATGAAATGGTCTGAGGGAGCAAAATGCTGAGAGTTCTATTGACACATTGGGATTTTCATTTTTAAAGAGTTCATACACTTCTTTCAGTGACATCAGCAAATATTGAATCTGTCTGATCTCCTTTGTGTTCTTTGCATTTACAACTTCATGGTGAATGGCATGGTCTTTTCTCACTGGGGCTTGCCAAGATATTTCATTCTCCAGATAAAAGTCTTTCACAATTTCACTCCTGATCACTTGGGCCTTTGTTGCTACAATTCTTTTTCTTTCCAGTATAACCTGTTATCTCAAGACCAGCCTGCTTGCCATTTTTGCCAAAACAAACTTTTTCTTTCTTGTTGATTTGGGCAATGATTTTGCTGCACATTTAATTGCTTTACCAGCTGATTGCTTTGTTCTAAAGGGGGACTCATTAGAAGTTCCAGCAGAAGATGATGCAGCTTATACTTGCAGTTTATACTTGTGTGACTGACAGCAAAGAAAGAGCAAAAGAACCCTGGTGTATTGATTTGGGGGCATTGCAACACATGTGTTACAAAATAGAATCTTTTACTGAGCATCACTCTCTGTTTGTTGGGAACTGGCATTCACCAACATAAGAGTCTATGTAACTTTGCTGAAGTGGGAGAGCTTAATCCAATCAATTTCTGTGCTTGAGGAGCTGCCAGGGAACTTGTAACCTTGGGGGTGCTGGATTTGAGAGATACTAATGAGTAGACAACCTACTGCGTTACAGGATGCCTGATTAGGCAAAGGCTAGCTCCATACTTTTTACACTACATGGAAAAGAACAGGGGACCTCACCACCTATTATATCACAATAACCATGGATTTTTTTTACTATGAAGATGAATAAAATGGCATAAATGAAAGTTGTTCTCAGCTGTGGAATTAATAGTGGGAATATTGTGAGAGTGATATAACAAAGTGGATCATTTCAGCAAAGACCACAGTGAATGACTATTTGTTAAAGGGAGAATAGCTCCTGGAAGTAATTTGTAAAGTAATTAAAGTTGAACATCTTCTTTGTCACAGGACACATATTTATAGCAGTGCAAGAGCACTGAAATGTTCATCCTGTTTAAATATTCAGACTAAATAAATAAATAAAAGTAAGTGCATCAGAAGCACAAAGTGAGCACAATGCAACTTTTTCTCCAATGGTGGGTTAGGTCACAAAAAATGAGTAAAAGGATAAAATGATATGGCTATGGCTTGGTTATCAGGAAGAGTAATAATAATGTAAAAGATGCACCCTTTGCAAGATGGCAAGCAAGGCATTTCCAAAAAAGAATCAAATAAGAGCTACTCACTTGCTTGAAATCATTAATAAGATGTGATGATGCTAAAATATTGACGGAGATAATTTGTAATTGCAAAAATGCAAAAAATGTTTGCACCAAACTGGATCCAAACCAATGCCTACTCATCATCATCATCATCATCATCATCAT
>RDPX01000047.1:2119966-2148043 GCA_003991215.1 Morbakka virulenta | reverse complement strand
CTTCACCTGCCCGTGAGAGAAAGACTATACCCCGCCAGTCCTCAAACTGGTATTTCATGCTTAAATGAGACCAAGCATGGTCTTTGGGGTAAGCATGGTCTTTGGGGTAAGCATGGTCTTCAGGGTTATTACAAAATACATGGAGGCCAAAGCCCTCAATGTACATTGGGATCAGTTTATCTGACCTTAAAAGGGAAGTGGTCATTCTGTGGAAGGCTCAGTCCCATATGCATGGCCTCAGTCCCATCACATTGGGATGCAATGCCCAGGTATTTGGGGGTAAAAGTTCACAGTTATGTTAAAGACTCCACTGCCAAAATGATCTGATGGTGAAAAATATTTATTAGTTTGCTCACTCACATGTGTGTGGGTCCATGGAGAATGTGTACATTGGACATAGTAAATATTTCAAAATATTTACTGATTATTTTTCCAGGTGCATATTCTTACTTTTTATGAAAAAGAAGTCTAAAATGTATGAGCATAGTAAATCTGTTAATATATCAGAAAGACAAACTGGAAAATTACAGAGTCCTGTGTTTCGGTAATGGGGTGGAATACAACTGTGGTGCAATTATGTCATTTCTCCAAGAGAAAGGTATAATCAGGCAATTAACCACACCATACACACCAAAAAGAATGGAGTAAGTATGAGGAAAAGCACAAATATTGTTGAGTCCGCCAGACTGATGGTCCATTATGCTCTATTGCCTAAAAGGTTGTGGTAAGAAGCTGTCAGCAATACTGTATATGTCTTGAATACTATAAATACAAATGTTGTTCAGGGGAAAGTATTCTTTGAGGTGTTCTACAGAAAGAAATAGACTGTTGAGCACTAAAGAATGTTTGGATGTGACTGTTTTAGATACATCTCAAAGGAGAAACAAACAAAATTGTGAGCCAAAAGTGACAATAAAAAAACCCAAACATAACACTTCCTCTAATTATTCCCTCTTTTAATGAGTTTTTTCCTGTTTTATTTTCCACACCCAAGTCCCATATGGCTGGAGCTGGAGCTACTGGTACTTCAAGAACACTTCCAATATAGTACAAGTCACCAAATAATCTTCCTCTTTTCATATATAGCAGAATGGGTGGCAAAAATAGTACAACAGAACAGAAAAAAACTGCTTTTTTCATTTAAGTGCTGGCTGTATGAAATGTAGTTGGCAGTTTGTCATCATAGGCCACCAGAATACTGGGTCTTTCATTGGTTACCCCCGCTAAAAAGTGGGCCCATTTTTGTCTTTCGCAGATTCCATCTGTGAAAGACACGAAAGGAAGCAACAAATCAACAAAAGAACGGACAGAAAGCACAAAAGACACCATAAAATGAAACATACGGATCGCCTTCAAGGATCCTGTGGGCAAAGTCCTTCCTCTTGGGTTGATCAAGATCCAGTGCTCAAGCATTTCTAGACCATCAAGCATTTTCTAAGCATTTCTTCGCCAAAAGGCCGTGACCCCACCAGGATACTGTAACCGTGACCCCACCAGGATACTGTAACCNTCATAGGCCACCAGAATACTGGGTCTTTCATTGGTTACCCCCGCTAAAAAGTGGGCCCATTTTTGTCTTTCGCAGATTCCATCTGTGAAAGACACGAAAGGAAGCAACAAATCAACAAAAGAACGGACAGAAAGCACAAAAGACACCATAAAATGAAACATACGGATCGCCTTCAAGGATCCTGTGGGCAAAGTCCTTCCTCTTGGGTTGATCAAGATCCAGTGCTCAAGCATTTCTAGACCATCAAGCATTTTCTAAGCATTTCTTCGCCAAAAGGCCGTGACCCCACCAGGATACTGTAACCAGTTTACTAGTAAGTTCTGGTCTGGAAAGGTTGTCTCATTTGACCAATCTGTTTCTAACCTCAAGTTAGTGCCATTGTGAATCGGGTTGCAAATGTGACTTAATTGATACAATGTGCCGTGACGTAAAAATGGCTTGGATTGTAGCCATCGCTCTTCCAAGAGCCGTCCACTCTTTTTGGCAAGTTGAACCTTTCAGCTACTTTGCAGCAAAAGTTTATCGATTTAAACGACTTTATTACAATTTGTTCTCAAACAAGTCGTTTAATCGGCCTATTTCCGATGATCAGGATGAACCTAATTTCATTTTAATCGATGGGAGAAAGGGCGAAGTCGTAGAATTGAATAAAATACCTCTTCTCCACCATTTAAACTATTGCTTCTGGAATGTCCTCAGTATTTAAGCTATGTGTACTTAAGTTCTTTTAATTTTTCTTATTTCATCAGATGGTCATTAATTATTGTGATAAGTGTTCAACATTAACTAAGAAACCGGATATATCAAAGTACAGAAGCAAGCGACAAAAAAGTATGACATGCAAAATGCGTCCTGAAACACTCTCCAGCTAGTTTTTGTTTTCCGCAAAAGCTGATTCTGCATAGAGTCTAACAAATCCCTTGTTAGTTTTCTTTACCATATCATAACCAGGAACGCTCTGTTTCCACAGGAATAAGACCAAGGTACTTTAACTTCTAACAATGCAATTAATTACGAAATCAAAAAAATTAACCATCGCAACTAAAACTCACGTCACGAAAACTTCCACATTATCTCCACTACAATCTGGCATTGCAGCATTTACTTTGAAGTCGCTCCATCTTAACTCCAAATATTCATCGTGCTCGAGTGATTCCCAAGGTTTAATTTCCCATTCACATTTCAATTTTCCACCGTATGTCTTCGTCGAAACTACGTTTGTGTACATTTCCGCAACAAGTTCTGAATCTTTACAATCCCCTTTAACAGTGTATGATAAAGTAAGTAGAAATAAAAGTGTCACTATATTTAAATACTGTAGTTTAATACAACACATTTCTATTCGACTTCTCAGGCAAGACATTCTTAACGCTATCGACTGAAATAGTGTAGGTTTCACAATCAGGATGTTGTTGACATTCACAAAATACAGACTTGTCATTTGCACAACCTTGCAGAAATAAAAACGTTCCGGGTTTCTAATCTGTTGATTACACAGGCCAAGGCACTTGTTGCCTATTGAGGTTTCAATTGTTGGGATCTCGGAGTTTCATAACGTCATTCATTTATTTCGTCAGGTCAGGTCTTTTTTGGTGAAGTTCACCCTCATTTGATGAACTAACTTGTTTTGTCAATAGTTTGCTTAGTAACACAGCTCAAGATCCACAGAAGACAGTTATGGGACAAAATTTTGCATTCTGGCATTTTTCATATCTGGAATTTTTTGGACATTTTATATACAGTTGAACTCATGTAATTCGAACTCCTATAATTCGAATAATCATGTAAATCGAACAAATTCTTCGGTCCCGTCCGAGTTTGCTGTTAAATCTTTATAAGAAAACTCCTATAATTCGAACTCATGTAATTCGAATAATCATGTAAATCGAACAGATTTCTTGGTCTCGTGATTGAATTTTGATCATGTAATTCGAATTTTGAAATTTTTCTTCCGTTTGAAGTCCTAAAATTCGAATTTTTTTGAAATCGAATGTTTTGAAAAACGTTTTAGTGCTTTTGTTTGTTATGGCGTGTTGAAACTTCACATTATTACACCAATGGCATCCAAAAGGAAACACATCGAAGTGACTTTAAAAGTTAAATATAATGCTTTAAAGGAGCTAGAAAAGGGGCGCCTGAACAAAGTTGTTGCAGAGGAATACAATATTCCCTCTAGCACATTGGCAACCTGGAAGACAAATAAGAAGAAAATATTTGAAGCTTTTGAAAATTCCTCTTTGAAATGCAATGGAGGATTAAAACAGACAAATATGACAAGTTAAATGAAGCCCTGTTAAGCTGGTTTAAACCAATGCGTGGAAATAACATCCCAATCAATGGTCCGATCTTGTTGGAAAAAGCTCACGAATTTGCAAGAGCTTTCGAATATAAAGACTTTACAGCATCGAATGGATTGTTGAGAGGCTGAAAGGACAGATAAATTATATTTTGTGTAACATCACAAAATCTGTGTCCTTTGTAACCATTTTATTTAGATATTTAAGTATAAGAATGTGTCAAAGTTTTTACTGAAATACATACAAAAGAAATGAAACAATAGTTTGTTTTCTAAAAAGTAACTGTTTTCTTGAATGTTTATCTTTCCAACAGAACTTTAATTTTAAAATGCATATTTCATGTAGGGTAGCTATCATATTTTTTCTTTTTCTTTTTTTTTATTTCTTAGGTCATTAAAGGCCAAATACCGATCCCTTACCATTCGAAAGATCATAAGAACGTTAGACAAGAAGACAGAATTGCCAAAAACATCCATCCCAGAAGCCATGATGATGCTCAAGACAGTTTGGGATAACGTATCCAAAGCGACAATCATAAACTGTTTTCGAAAGTCGAGAATTTCAGAAGAAGCTCGGAAAGCTGCTGTAGACGATGATGATGGCCCCTTTAAGGGAATTGCCAATGGTTCAGATGATGAAATTGCTGATGAGCAAGAAAGTAACCCTTTGGATGAGCTGAATTTCGATTTGGACCAAGTTCGCAAAGTCAAACCGGACATGGCCCCTGAGGATCTAGATGCAGATTTCCTTGTAGATTTCGACAGAAAGCTTACGACCAACCAATCGCGTCCGTTGTCTGTTGCAGAAATAGTGAGTGAGTATCAAGCGTTGATGCCAGCTCTGGCAATGACAATGACGACTGTGCTGAAGATGATCCAGTTTCAACCCCCGTCGTTAAACGGGGGTTGAAACTGCAATAGAAACTCTGAAGAAACCGACGTTGTTTGAGACTGATTCAAAGCTTGATGCTCTGCTGTCGTAAATGTCCGAAAAGATCAATCATAGAAGATTGATTAATATGAGGCAGAGCAAAACCATGGACTTTTATGAGAAAAAGTGAGATTATAAGGAAGGAATTTGTAACACTTGTTTTTCAAAATAACAACTTGATTGTCAACTAATACGCGTCATTTTACTCCGCAGGATGCCACTACACTGATAATTAATAACCCCATAAATCCCTTATCATTTCTCTATCAAAATTAGTTTAAAAAAACTCAAACTCTTTTAATTCGAAACTCATATAATTCGAACAGATTTTGAATCCCCTTGGAGATGCGACTTACATGAGTTCAACTGTATCTACATTCCATCGGTCTTGGAATTTCTCCTGAGGGCATTAATGCTTGATGAAACCCCTTGCAATACCTTTCATTCACCTCATCAAGGCTAACAGGAAATTCGCAAACATAGCTGTTGAGAAGACGAGTCTTCACTCTCAATTCCAACCGATTCGTTTTTAGTTTCTTGAAAAGGAATTTTAGAACGTAGATGTTTGTTGCGCGAATACAAGGAATTGCAGAGTCGAGACGTTTGTTTTTAAGGATAAGGAAAATTTTTTTTTCGTTTAAAATACAGACCTCTAGACAAGATATATATATATATATATATATATATATACATATATATATATATAGTTTATAGTCGGAAAAGTTGAAAAGGTTGATACTTATGGAGAGTAGAACTAGTAATGTAAACAAGGAAGTGACAGGCAGATTTCTGTCTATTGATAGTGAGACGGTTAGCCTTAGTAGCATTGATTGTGTCAAACCACTTGAAACTCCAATCAATAATAGTTTCAAAATCATGATGAAGATAGTTGTAAATACTAAATTGGCCAAAAGAAGACGGTTTACTCCCAATGCATGGTTAAAGAATGATATCATCTGCAAAGATTTGCACAATGGCTTTCAATAGTCTCTATATGAAAAGAAGTAACGATTTAATTTCTTATGAGGAACCACTTTGAAACATTAAAATTTATTGAGAAGGTAGAAGAATATTGTCAATCAGTGGCAACTTTGATCACGAAACTATTCGAGAAAGATTTTATGATGCTTAAAATTTTACCGAAAATGCTATAAGATCGCTGTTTATTGGAAAGCTAAGCCTTATCAAAGTAATAAACTTATTTAGAAATAGAAACAGATATTAATAAAAAAAACAATAATGAATATTAAATAGTATCTAAAATATAGAAAATAAAGTATTCCATTTCATTTTGTAAAACTTAATACCACGGTTTGGGTAAAACACATTTTTTTATAAAACAGACCTTTCGAATAGTATTTATCGACGTGAAACAAAATTTTTCTAAAATATTCAGAGTTTTTTAAAATTTTTTTGTTATTTCGGTTTCTTCTTTCTACCTACTGCAATCTTGTGATGAATGTCAGGAAGCTAATTTTTTTTAAATTATCTGATGTCAGTCCAGTTTCTGTTAATATATTTTCAATCTACATTACATTATTTTCTTAATATCTTTGTCCTTGCAGGTTGAGATCACTTTATCTGATCTTTGAAGGGAAGACGTCGTTCTGTAACAGACTCAGCCCTAAATGCCTGATTGGGATGTACCGTCCAGAGATACGCATTTGAGGAATGTACGGCACAGTTAAGTGTAAGATATGAGTGAAAAATGATCTGGTGTAGAGCGTGCCCTGATACGTCATGTGGTAGAGCTTGTAGGCATGGAAATCCTTTAAAAAACATACAATAAAACCAGTCATTCTGATCGTATGTTGATACAGCTAAAGAAATTATTTTGTTTTCAAATTATCTCAAAGAACGTCTGTATTGTCTCATTAATATTTTGTATTTTACTTCTTTTAACCTAGGCAAGACTGGAACCGATTTTAGCACAGAGTCACTTTTTATATTGGATATTTAAGGTTAAAAACTGAAATTGTGCAGGTATAATTACAAAACCTTTTGCGGAATCACGGAATTAAAAAATCTTGTTGTATTTCCTTTTCAGATTGAAACCTGAATCGCCAAAGAAAATAAAGACAACAACTTTAAGTCCTTCTTCCTTACAATCATTTTTTTCACACTACCTAGATTTATCGAGAAAAACGATAGACGAGAGATATTGGTTTAAACGTCTTGTCTCCCAAAGTTGGGGAGAAAAACCATAATTAATGGACACCCTGTTAATTGTGAAGCCCTATCCTTTCCAAATATTATTAGCCATTGACTCCTGATCCTGTTTGGGTGGCAAAACAATGTCAACAATCTCTGTATTTCCCACAGATTGTGAAATGTCAGGATGAATCATGCTGATTACAACTTGAGAAAAACTGGCTTAAAAGCATCTCTAGTCGCTTTATCCAATTTCCGTCCACTAACAAATACACTAATGGCAAAGACAACATACCAGTCGAACCATCAAGATATTTAAAAAAACCTATTAAATCCATCAATGTTTGCCACACGTAAACACCCTACGTATCTTCTTTCAATTGAGATATTGCCAGTTTGTAGAAGACCTGGGGAGGTCTTTTCTTTGACAAATGATGCAGTTTGATGCATGGAATGCAACTTTCCTCAATATTAGATGATTACAACCTATACCTGCACAAAGCTCTAAGTAAGGAGCTGATCATTTTTTCTTTTCGTTTCACAGTTCAATACACCGAGTGGCTTTTTGCCGTATATGGCTCTTGACCATCAAAAAAAGAAAGAAAAAAGTTTAGTACACTTTGGGACCACCTTTTTACATATTTTTATAGCTTTTTTATTACAAATTAGGCCAAGTTTTATTACAAACCGAGACAAATAATTCCAAAATAGGCCAAATGAAAGTTCTGTACGACATCTGGTGCATCATTTATATGAATACTCTACTAAATTTACATGTTAAGTGCCAGCAGATAAACCTGTAGAGATCAATCAGGCTGACCATGAATGGGTTGAAAAGCTTTGCAGAATATCAATGTATATTTAACAAATTTCTTAGAGAGATGGTCATGGTCTCTCATGCTGTTAAAAACGTTTTAACAATTAGAAACGAAAAATATTTTCCAGGGCCAATTTTCATCATGAGAAAGTTTAAAAATGTAGTGTAATCATCCAACACTGAGAAAAATTGCATTCTACGCTACAAACTGCACAACCTGGCAAAGAAAAGACCTATTCAGGTCTTCTACAATCTGTGCCATTATCTCAGTTGAAAGGAGAAGGGTAAGGGCAAGCAGATTCACAAACTATCATGCCTTGTCTGTTCCGAAAAAAAAAGAAAGCAAGGTATTCAGCAACCTTTAAACTCGCAAAAACTAACCTAAAATTGATTCGTCATAAGATTTTGGCAATGAAAGCAGCTACGAAATGGGATAAGATAGCAAATGAGAAGGAAGATGACGCAAAACAGTAAAACTTGGGTTACTGGTCACCTTCCTACGCCAGAGCACCTGCATTTAACGACCACTCTTGGGGCAGCCATTTCAGGTTTTCTACACAACAACCTATAAAAATGGCCAGTTGTCCAGCGCTGTCAGCAACCACATTTCTGTATCCATGGAAGTTCTTTCCCCTATTTGAGGCGATCAATCCTTAACGAATAGAAGCACGTGATGCAGAAATAAGAAACACGTTTTCAGCCTGTCAAAAAATTTCGTTGGTGTGCAACTTGACCTTATGCTGTCAAAAAGTTCACATATCCTTGCTCAGTTATTTATAGTTGATCGACTCAAATTCAACAAAAAATAGTAAAAAATAAATAACAGATCATGAACAGGTTCGTGTTCATGTTTCTGCAAGCAAGAAAGGGATGGACCTGAAAACGCGGAACGAGAAAATAAACCAACTCATGTGGAAATAGTGTTACGATTTGAGACACGACAGCCCAAGTGAGTGACTCACTGGCCGGAGAATGCGCTCTGACATTTGGCAAAGATCTTGGAAAGGTTGATTTTGCACAGCCTGGTGACCAAAAAGTTATTGAATACGTCACCTTTCTCAGGTTGAACAATTACCGGTGTAAGATCTATGTCAATGGCAAGGTTTATACAAACATTTACCTGTTGTCCACTTAATTAAAAAAATCCAAACTGTTTGCAAATGTTAGAACTGCTAAGTATCCTTCGAAAGGGACTTGAGGTTTAGTAACGGACCGGACCCACAATAAAATGTACAGGAAAGGAAGGCAAACATATCCACTCAGAAGGCCTGGGGCAGAAAAGAACAGACAAAACTTGTAACCATCGGTTGGTGACAATTTAAATACCATTCTGCAGTTCACTTATAAACCCCCGTGTCATATTTCATATGCTGAGGGGGTATGACCAAGGAGAGTGTATATATTTATCAGATGAGTAGCAAAATGTTTTTCCCTTTTTCACGTTTGCATCTCAAGTGTGGCTTGGCCATGGGACACAAGTGCTAGGCTTTGCATAGCCTTTAGTTTAAATATTATCGGAGGCAATGTGTTTGCTCGACATAGATATTTGTTTAATCTCTTTAGTTTCTTTAAAAGAAGTATCATTTCTTCCAGAGTGAAGATTTCCTCCTAGTATGTTTTGAGAACCAACCAGGACTGACATTGAATGGGAGCTGTCTGGATTGAAAAGACAATCTAATCCAGAATGTTTGAGGGGATTATATTATTCGATTACTCTTGGTTACACATTGATGGTTTTTACAGGTTGACATTTTGTGTGCGACGTTTTTTGTGTGAGATTGGCCTTAACCTTCGTGGACCTCCATGAATTCCATGAAATATACTAGGTCAGTGTGGAGAAGTGGAGCTTTCCTCCATTAAAAACAACACAACGTATTGGCTTGTTTAAATTAATTGCATATGGCTACAATTGACTGAAAATGGCCTGCACATTTACTTAACACTATAATTTCAAAACAGAATAGCGCTGCAGTAGTAACGCATTGAGGCTGCAGTTAATTTGATTACAAAGTACCATTGTTCACAAAACATTGCTATAAAAGACCAATGCTTTAATAAACAGAACGATATTTTTAACCAAATATTGTTTTTAGTTCTGATCCCACTTGTTCCAGAAAATTGCATTTGACGTATTTCTTTTTTACATACTTTCGTTGATTTATCTACAAAACAAAAACTTTCTTTGTAAAGATAACAACAGAAAATCGATAACATTGTTAGGGCAGCTTCCAAATATATTCTATTCAAGTCTTTCCTATTACCATAACACAATAAATTATCATATTCTTTTTTCATGGATTAAAAATAAAAAACCCCCAAAGTACTGGCATCAAAGATTGACACGGATTATGAATCTTATTATGAAATTGACAAAACTGAAATAAAATAAAAATAACTAAGAATTAATGATAATAAAAATGATAGTAAATAACAATAATAAAATTAGTTTTCATTTAAATATATCTACTATTTACTTAATTTTTCAATACTTCTAGTAATTTGTTTAAATATCCAAACATTAGGATCTCTTGGACATTCTAGTACAATGGACTCTCTACTACTGGAACCTCTATAACTCGAATCTTTCCTTAACTCGAAAGATTTCGCTGGCACGGTGAAAATTTCTTAATAAACTCTCATAAAAAGCTATTACTCGAACCTCCATAACGCGAATTTCTCCTTAACTCGAACATTTTTTTTTGTGCCTTCGCGTATTTCCTCTCTATAACTCGAACGTCGCAACATTTTTTCTAGAACTTTAAATGATTTCAATGACATAAATTGCATTACTTTTGCTTTGTTTTGGCTCTCTAACCGTAAATTGAGCCTTAACCAATTCGAATGTTTAACATTCATGTACGAGGGCCTTAAATAATTCGAATGTTATTTGAACAAAATGTAAACACGATCCTTTTAAAATTTTTACAATCATGGCGTCTGTTGCTGGGACAAAACGTCGGGCTGAGAACAAGTCCTGCAAAATCAAATACAAGGCATTAAAGGAGCTGGAAACAGGAACTGCGCCAAATGATGTTGCTTCCCTATATGGAGTACCAAGCAGTACTTTATCAACGTGTAAAAAAAAACAAACAAAATTTTCCAGCAATTTAATAGTGGCTTCTGAAGAGGTCATCCGTGATTTTTCATCTTACTCTTTGTCAGAGGAAGAACGAGACATTCTCACGAACGGATTGTCATTTGCTGTACCACCCAAATGTTTACAAAAATCAGATGACCGGACTTTTGACCAACTTTATTAGTTTTGTTCCCTTCCAGTATAAAACAGGTCTAATTAGAACACTTTTGGATAGAACTTCCAGAACAAACTCTTCTTTGTATTCATTCAATTTAGATCTAAAAATTTATATAATATATTAGACCGTAATTTATACCCAACATGGCTTGTTAATAAAATTGTTCGGAATTATCTCAACAAATATTATGTTAAAACTGATAAACTGGAAAATGTTGAGATTCGGGACACGAGGTATTTTAAATTGCGGTACATTGGTAAAAATTCTATCATTCTAAAAAACAAAATAAAAAATGTGAAAAAACTTTGCAAAGAGGTTGATATTAAATTGACTTTTACAACTTGTAAGCTCAGGGATTTCTTTTCTAATAAAGACAAATTGGTCAGTTTCTCACACGCATCTAATGTAGTGTACGAGTTTGTTTGCGCTAGCTGTAATGCTATGTCGGCGAAACTGAAAGGCATTGGTCTACAAGAATTAACGAGCATTACAAGGGCAAAAATTCGCACATTTATCAACATGGTAGTTGTTTTTCCATTTTAGATTATGCAAGCACTAAGTACCAACTACGTATAAACGAGGGTTTGCATAAAAAAAGTTGTATTGTTACATAGGACAGTTGCTTGTTTAGTGTCTTGTTCTGCGTTATCTCTTGTGTATTGTTATACTGTATACGCTCTGTAACACTTAATTATGTTTTGATTAGTATAAAAAGCCTTGACATTTCTTGTACATTTTATGTACATTCTGAAGAAGGTATGTGAATACTGAAACATGCTAATGATGAAAAGGTTAAAAACTATCTTGTTTTTTATGAAATGTTTATCTATATTTGTGCTGAATCGCAAAAACTGGGATCCAAAGAGAAGACGAGGAGGAGGAAGAAGAAGACAAACGTGAAGACAAGGATGTGATAACAAAACCAACGAACAAGAGGTGCTGAAAGCTATCAGTGTCCTTGAAAAATTTATTCTCTTTTCAAGTTTTTGGGAGGCAATGATGAAGTCACTAAAAGACTTAAATCATTATGTTGAAAAAGATTATCTGTGTACAAGAAAGCAAACTTTAATATTTGATTTCTTTTCAACAGAATAAAATAGTTGTGCTCAAAATATTGTGTTCTTGTCCTTTTTTGATCCACAAAATAAAGATTTCATTCGGTACAACCAAAGATTTTGCTTCCAATCCATATAAAAGAGAAAAATCATGCAAAATCGGTCATTCATCTCTTTATAACTCGAACGCTTTTTGACCCCCCCCCCCCTGGATGTTCGAGTTATAGAGAATCCACTGTATTTATGTTCAGAAGGCTAAGGTGCAACGCTGCCTTCTACTTTCCCCATGTAATATTCGGGTAAAAGATTCACGAAACAAATCAAAACCAATTTGATAAATATCTTAGAATACAGGCAATTCGTCCTGGTTTGATAATTCCAACATCAACCTGTTCATGATTTTCTTCCCCAAAACAAGTTGTTCCTACGCGTACTTCTAATGAATTGATTTTTCACTTAATGATTGTAGTTGTGGCATCCAATCTTCCTCTTTATCCACAGGTCTCTCACGGCAGATAAAAATACATTTGATGTAAGCTTCTTTGTCTGCATCTTAAATAACTCTTGTCTGCTTTCCCGGTCAACAAAAGCACCTCTTTCCGCATTAGTTTCATTCAATAATTTCCTTTGATTTTCCATCCTCAATAACCCCGAAGAGCATGCATGGTCTCATTTGAGCATGAAATACCAGTTTGAGTACTGGCGGGGTATAGTCTTTCTCTCACGGGTAGGTGAAGCGCTCTTCAGCCTTGGATGGCAATCACCTAGAGATGGTGTTTCAATAAAAACACTGATCCCCATTACCTTAATGGGTTGGTGTCAGGAAGGCCATCTAGCCTATAAAAATACTGCCTCATCATACCATGAAATGACATCTAAAGATATCCTGCATTACTGCGTAAACGAGACTGGAACTAATTTAAGTGAAGGTGTCGCGCAGGGTAGGACTTTTTTTCGATGAAGGCAAAATCAGACCGTTATCAAGCTACTACATCAACCGAAAGAAGTGATGACAAGCTTCAGACTCTTGCAGTCTGAATGTGGGAAGTTTGAGAGGTAGATCTGATGAAGTAGCAGAGTTTCTGGAGCGAAGACACATTGATTTGTGCTGCATCCAAGAAACACGATGGAGAGGGTTAACAGTGGATGGAGTAAGTTCAGGGAGCTGATGCCATTGTTAACCAGCAGAGCTCTGCCATTACCTACCAAAGGTAGAGTCTACCATGCATGTGTACGTAGCACAATGATGTATAGCAGTGAAACTTGGCCAGTGAAAGCTGAAGATGTCAGCCGCATGGAGAGGAATGGCATGAGAATGATAAGATGGATGTGCAACGTAAGTCTAAAGGTCAGGCTCAGTTCTAATGAACTCAGGAGATTGAACCTGGACACTATTGGTAGCTGTATGCAGAATAAGAGGCTTCGTTGGTTTGGTCAAGTAGAGAGAATGGACAGGAATGCTTGGGCAAGTAGATGCAGAACAATCAAGGTGACAGGAACCACTGGCAGAGGAAGACCGACGAAAACATGGGAGAAAGTGATAAGGATGGATCTCAAACAAAAAGCTGTCAGCAGAGACCTGGCGAAGGATAGGATAACTTGGACGTCAATTTCAAGAAATCGTCCTACACATGCTAGCATGTAAAACGGACGTTAAACCGAATATGATGATGATGAATAACACTTCCATTAGTAAGGTGTTCAGTCCTGAAAACGCTATAAATGTGGCGTAGCAACAACAATTTTACCCCACCCTGCTTATTCTGCAGTTTTGCCCAGGTCCAGTTCTCACATCCATATATCAGTAAGGGGACTGATGTAGGTGCTCGTAACTTAAAGCTCAATGTCAAGAAACAGATTCTTATCCTCCATAACCTTGACATTCCCGGATAACTGCTTTTACTAAAAGCAATCCTTCTGTTACCTTTTAATAGAAATCGTGGGTTTTCTTCGAAAAAACAACAAAACTTTACCATCGCTTTACACGTGCTCGATCCATTTCGAGCTTATGCGACCGTCTTTTAACCCACTGCAATGTAATACAAAATATTTTCCTATTGTCAGTACTCGGGCATTTAATTACACTTTCATTTATAACGCTGAATAGTAAACGTTAAAAGTTACCTGGCGAATAGCCCACAACCACTGAATGACCAGCAAATCTAACAATAAATATTTTACAACCATTGATCGTGTAGCCATCTTTCCCATTTAAGAATCGTGCGAGTATTTTATATTTCTTATGTACAATAATTCTCTTTTATTTATTCACAACTAGATCAGTGGTTCTTAACCAAGGGTGTCATGACGCTTAGGCAGGAAAAAGCGTGCATAAATTTCTGGAATTTCTACTTAAAAAAATGCAGATGTCCTCAATTACAAATCGATGGGTATTTGTATGGAATTTAGAAAAGTTCCTAATAACTTTCACTTTAAAAAGGGTCACCTCAAATAAAAATTAGAATTTCATTACTGTCACGTTATTGTCATGCTACATTACTATTTTTGTGAAGTTGATTGTCTTATAAGATAAGGAGATGATGCGATGACGACGCGATCAATTAAGCGGAGAGAAAAGCTGGCATTGGCACACTTTGAGGGAGTCGTAGTGTTGTGTGGCAGTGACGGAGTAAGTTGTTGATTATCACACTATATGATGTGTATATATTTTTCCTTCCAAAGATTTTTTCAATATATCGAAAAAACTTAAGTTAAATGCGGATTATGCTCAGCACACCCTCACGCCTGTTACCGAGAATGGTTGCACAGGTCCATGCTTCCTTTGCAGCACTATTTTCTCGAAGTCTATAACTCAAAAGAAAGCAGAAAAATTCGACAAATATTCTAAGAATAGACATGGTAGCAAGGATGCACCAAATTACATTACGAAATTAAAATTCAAGGACCTAGGCTTAATTCACTGGCAAATTGCTGAAAAGGTCTTTTTCAGAACATAACATACCAGTTCGTGAAGTTAAAGAAGCTCCATACAACGGAACAGGAAATGATTAAGTTACGTGACCTTGAAATTGCAGACTGTTCCTGACAAGAACATTTTGGAGAAACTACAAGTGTCGTTATCAAATGATTTGATTCATAACCCAATCATCGACACGAGTGAAGATATCCTGGAAAACGTTGGGGCTGACATCAAGGTCTGTTCAGTAAAGATTAGTTTACATATGAAGGATTTAACTATTGTATCAGATTCATGCCAGTCAACGGTAGTAGTCCGCTAAGTAAAGAAAACGAACATGGAACAAAGTTTTCTCTTTTCTCAGTCACTACAAACAATATCACAAACTATACATGTTTTCAGTATGATAAATAAATTCTTCACGAGGCACCGGCATCACCTGGACAAAGATTTGTTCGATACGTACTAATAAGATAACGGCCATGCTTGCCAATCGTTTACGGCCAGCTGGATTGATAAAGAAAACAATTCCCAATCTAAGGTTACCAACTTCCTTAAGAGCTGAAGAAAACTAGAGAGATTTGTGTTAAAGTCATGAGCATGATTCGTGGCATGATGTGCAGCATCGACCATGCGTCGTTTTATGAGAAATAGCTCAGGTAAGTAGTGCTTTTGTACCACAAAAGTAGGCTGTCTCTCACGTGTTCCTATGATATTTTGGATTTGAATTGTGAGGAGAAATTTAGGTCCCATTTTTTCGGACAGGGATCTGAATTGGTTGCATATTTTGATGAACCTGAGTTTATTCGAACGTTTACTGGTTGGGCTGACGTCTTCATACCACTGAATGAGCTCAATGGCTCTTTTTGATTATACTGTAAGTGAAATCATATTTGTATTTAATGAGTTATCTATTTTGCGAATTATGTACGTGAAGAGGAGGACCTTGGTAAATTCTTACTTCCTGGAAGATCATCCAAACTTCTGAAAATTGTTGACCATGATGACAGCAACATTACAGAAGATAATATCAATATGAGAAACAACCCTAGAACCAAAAAAAGTTTCCTGATGGTTACCTGGATCACCTTTAGACGTCTTAGTTGAAAACATACCTTGTACTGGCAAAGAGGGACCTCGTTGTTCTCGTGCATTTCGCGCCTACTTACTTTTCTGAACCTCCATTTTCCCGATTGAGACACTACAAATTTGTTCAACAGAAACTATCATCAGTAAATCTACTGCGTTAGGAGCTCAGCCTTCTTTTCATTTCATAATAGAACATATCAAACATGCACACAAGCACTTGTGACTGTAGTCTTACTTTTATATTATACTAATCTGGGGTTTCTTGTAATGCATTATTCTGTCAGTTACGTGCATAAAAATGAAAAAATGACAATTTTGTTATTTTCGCATGATTTCAATACTGGCTTTTTATCAGTTCTACAATGGGGTGCAGGAACTGTTTATGAGTCAAAGGTGGAGTGGATAGGACAAAAAGTTATGAACCACTGCTCTAGATTAATATTACATCACAGGCCCTGAAAAATTTCTTGTATCTATATTCCCACAACTTCGCGTTTCGTTAAGATTGCCATTATGGAAGAGTAAAGGGGCAGTTTCCAAATGCCACTGTGCAACTTCAACAAGAGTACATTGTACGAATCGTCAATTTCTTTAAAAACCCAAAAACATTAGGATTTTTAAAGAAATTTTTAAATACCTTGCACCTCATTAAACACTATCTAAAAATAAATATTCTTCCTTAAAAAATGATATATTGATTAAGTGAAAAAAATTCCATATTTCCAAACCCAGTTACTTTCGGATTCTTAATAAAAGTCAAAGGACACTATTAATAATTCAAAATTTCTGGCGTTGCCATCCTATTCAAATGCTGGTCCGCAAATTTCAAAATATCCCCCGCCCTCTATGGTCCTTTTTTAGCGTATACAATAAAGCAAAGGTCGATAGCTTCTACGTTATTCTGGCTGGAATGGAAGATTTGATAATCACATGCAAATATCAAGCCACGCTATTAAAGATCACTAAATGCATTCAAGTATTCTACATCAACACCTCGCACTCGCACAATAACTATCAGTGTTTGGCCAAATTGCCTTTGTGAAAAGTAATTTTAAAAGACCGGAGTCACAAAGTCTACATACTGGTCAGCATCAACAGATGATCAATTGCAATCAAATTTGATGACTGGGGCTATAAAAGTTTCAAAAATGTCATTAGTTTCCCTCACTGGTAAACTACTGTCACATTTGAAATCATACTTCAAATTTTGTGTAATATGTATGGGTATTCTTCTTTTTATACTGGGTCTTTAAGTGACGGCACCCCAGGTAAATCGTGGGGCTAATTTTGCCTTGACGGTTTTCCATTTATGAAGGCCCTAACGGAGTGGACAGAAGAAGCAAAGATAGACAGAATGCATACAATATATCATAAAATGCAAGATAGGATATCACTCTTCATTTGCCGAGAATCAATGCCCAAGCATGCCAGCACCACAGATCTTGCTGGCAAAAACCAAAAACAAAAGGCCCGATCAAGGGGGGGTCAAAAGCAGTGCACTTGACCTACGCCACAATGGCGAAAAGTGATTCTCGCTATTCTCTTTTCTTAATACTGCCCGTTAATCATCTTATCATTATAAATAAAGTTTTGTTAAGTAACATCTTCCAAACGGAGGTACATTTCTCGCGCTTAAAACCCGACATCTTCAGTGGTTTTTTCTATAAATTGTACAAATATTATTGTGGAATAAATATTCCTAAGAGTGGTAATGGTAAAATTTTCAACAATACGTGAAGAAATATATCTTGTGCTCTTGCTAATTTCCAAAAAATTTGTTTCATTTAATACCTCTAAAACCTTTGCTTTGGTACCCAGTGTTTTCCAACCCATAGTTTAACCCATGACCCAAACTGCGATGTGCTAATTCCATCCATGATATTAACAGTATTGACTACACCATTCAAGAATTTATCACCTAACTTCAACCCATTCACCATTTTTACAAACCTTTAAAGGTTTTAAATCTTCGCCATACAGCATATTTAATATTGATTTTGGTTTTTGTGGACATCTTGTTTCTAAATTCATGAACATACAACGCCTTAGGGGAAAAATATCCGACTTTTGTAGAATGCGACCTCCTTCTGAAGGATCTTCAACCACGTCTCCTTTTACAACAAAATGGTAGACATCCAAATGATAATCTTCTCGAATTAATCTCCCAAGGGGCTCCTGGAAGGAGCAATGATCCATGTAAGCTGGTACATGCTGTAGGATAATAAAGAAATAAAATTTAATCTAAAACAACGTGCCAACATTTGGTGCAAAGGATATCCGGGTGTACACAGCTCATTTCCCGATTTAATCTTCACAAAACGAAAACTACTAGAAATGCTGGTGCACACACAGAAATTCAAATATTTGTCAACACAGTGAAGACCCTTTCAATGCTGTCAGAATGAGTTACTCATTACACAATAAATGGTCCATTGCGTAGGACTTAAAAAATTGAAAATTATGTTTGCGTTTTGACTGATATTTTCCAGGTCAGCATGCATGACTGAGAAGGAAAAATTGCAAAGTGATGCAAATACCGTTTTCATTCCTTCCTCAGTGCACGCAGCACAATTTGAAGTTGTTGCAAAATTTTCCGTAATGTTTCACTGATTTCTGCAATGTCACATAAATATACCCTCAAAATCTCTTTTTCCTTTTCAAGACCGTCTGTACCTCTTCCTCAGTATTTCTTTACAACCGAAAAACGCCTTTAATGCCTTTATTTTCTCCTTCAAATCCAAAGGATCACTAACTATGAACACAGGTCGGAAAATAGAGATCTTCATCATTTATTTGGTTGTCCAAATAACATTAAGGAAATTGTGTGTACAATTTTCATATACAAAGATCAACATACTTCTGTCCTGATTACGCAGTATTGGTATATCCAAAGTGAGAAAAACTGAACCTTTTTTCTCTTCCATGTGTAAATGTGCTTCGCATGTGGCACTTCTATGTCTGTAACAGTCTTTCATTGACTGAATATGCTTACATAAATTACTAGCATCGTACAGATTAGAGCATTACAGACTAATTTTACTTTGTTTCGGCTTCCATTTGTCTGAAAACTAATACAATGACTTTTTGCAATAAATTCACATCGTCAGTAAGGGTCAACAGTTCCTATGCCGAGAGTTTTGGTGTGGGAGTTGGGGTTCATCAGGGATCTGTAATAAGTCCACTGCTTTTTAATTGTGTTTTGGAAGCATTGTCAAGAGAGTTTCGAAAGGGTTGCCAAGAGGAATTGCAAAATGCAGATGACCTGGTTCTCTCCAGTGAGACGTTGGATGGTCTACTTGCTAAGTTAGAGACTTGGAAGAAGGGTTTGGAAGGTAAAGGTTTGAGAGCGAACATGGGAAAGACAAAAGTGATGGTCAGTGGTCGCAATTTAGGAAAGCCATTGGAGAAAGGAAAGTTTCCCTGTTCAGTCTGTGGGAAGGGAGTTGGGAGCAACTCCCTTCCCAAATTGTGGTACTTGCAAGCACTGGGTACATAAACGGTGCAGTGGAATAAAGGGCAAACTGACAGAAAGTAACTATTTTAGCTGCAAGAGGTGCATAGAAGGAGAGGCAACCTGTGACTTAGACCTATGGAAAGTGCATTTGGAGAATGAGGATATTGAAGTTGTCCAGAAGTTTTGCTAACTTGGTGACGCCATTGGAGCCGTGGGAGGAGCTGGTGCAAGTGTANGTTATATTTTTTTTTTTATCTTATTTTTTTGATTTTTTTTTATATATATATATATATATATATATATATATATATATATATATATATATATATATATATATATATATCAATCATAAACTGATACCATTGTTAACCAGCAGAGCTCTGCCATTACCTACCAAAGGTAGAGTCTACCAGGCATGTGTACGTAGCACAATGATGTATGGCAGTGAAACTTGGCCAGTGAAAGCTGAAGATGTCAGCCGCATGGAGCGGAATGACATGAGAATGAATCTGGACAGTATTGGCAGCTGTATGCAGAATAGGAGGCTTCGTTGGTTTGGTCATGTAGAGAGAATGGGCAGGAATGCTTGGGCAAGTAGATGCAGAACAATCATGGTGACAGGAACCACTGGCAGAGGAAGACCAAAGAAAACATGGGAGAAAGTGATAAGGATGGATCTCAAACAAAAAGCTGTCAGCAGAGACCTGGTGAAGGATAGGATAACTTGGACGTCAATTTCAAGAAATCGTCCTACACATGCTAGCATGTAAAACGGACTTTAAACCGAATATGATGATGATGATGTCACCTCCCCAGTTGTATGGTTTAGCAATCTACAGTAATACCACATTTTTCAAAAGTCAAAATTTGGCTTGATCAAATGTGTTTAGGACTCCTCTGATTAATTTGTGTATATTATCATATCCACAAAGCTAACTTGTTTCTCCATTAATAAGTGACATATTACTTAGCTTGCAGATGTTTTGTATGGAAAAAAGCTTCGTCGGAGGGATGCTATGGCAACTTCAACACATGGACCTTTGCAGTAATACCTTTGCAGTAGTGCTAATGTACATTATCTGACTATTGTCCTTGGGCTTTTTCAGTTCTGAGTTTACTTAATGACTTTTGTGACTTTTCAATAAACTGCTGGTGTTATGCCTTGTAATGGTGAGTCTTGTTCAATGTTTATTTTTTGGTTTGGTGCTCTGCTGTTTATTACCTCACTGAAATGAGGCATTTGTGGCTTAAGTTGGTGCAGTTGCACTGTTACTAAAAGGGTCTGGGTTTGATTCCCTGACTGGCCGAAATTTCAAAACTTTACATAACTTAAAATTGGCTAGAATCAGGAAGGGCATTCATCTAAGAAATTTCTCAATGGCAAAACAGTCTCTCTGAAGGCATCACCTGACCCCATTTACTGGGGAAAGGTAAAAGCAGACAAAAAAGTCCAACCTATCTTTTTAGTCTCTCTTCATGTCAATGTTTTTATACCACTGTCATTCATTAATTAATCTTGAAAAGTGTCTTTGTTACCTGAAATGGGGTACTTATGTCACCTTGTGTGGCTGGGGTTTTCTCCTTTTTGCAAGGTTTTAGACAAAATTTACTTGATCCTTCCTTGCACTTTTCATAATTTTTTTTTGTCTTTTACTGAGTATATTTCATGTAATCTTCTTTTATTTTGTTCTTGAACTGCTAACATATTGGTATTTAATACATGTTGTCTTTCTTCAATCAGGTTCTGCATATATTTTAGCATCTGTTTCTTAATCTCTCTATTCTGTTTATCAAGTACTTCTTTGGCTGTATCATCATAGGTTTTCTATGCATTGTTCCATTGCACTGTTAAGTCTTACAAGTGAAAAATTGAAAAATCCTTTCTTTACTACTTGACTTTCACTTAGTGTGTCTTTGCTACCTAGTGCTTTTAGCTTGTTTTATTCTAAATGTACCAACTTAACCATTCACCAGTCATAGGCCATGTAGCAGTTGCACCTTTTTCTTTTCTTTTTCAGTTGACTTTTCCCATCAGGGGTCATTGGAGCGGATGCTTTTTCTCCATCTTATTCAATCCTGTGCCACCTCCTTTGTCAAGCCTCTTGCTGCCATATCATCCTTTATGTTATTGGTCCATCTACGCTTCAGTTGTCCTCCTTTTTTTTGTCCCGGGAGGTTCATTCGCAAACATTTCTTTCCCACGTACTCCTCATCTCTACATTCAATGTGTCCAAACCACCTCAGGTGGGTGCATGCTCCACCCATATAGTAAAAAGATTTAGTCCCAAAATTTTTTAGTCAATACAATATAATGTAGTGTAATTCAATCCAATACAATATAATACAAAACAATGAGATCAAGGATGAAAGGCAGTGTCATTCATCAAAGTGAAGCAGAATATACTGCCAGTTGTATTACAACTGAATCCATGACCAATTAAATTACTATAAATTATGCCAACAAACCATGTATTGAAAAGAAAAACAAAATATTCTGTGAAATTTAAAAGCTTCCAAAGGCAAACCAACTTCAAAAAGTAGTAAAACTTTACTGTCTCTCCACAAAAAATGTGTTTTCTATTGCAGACTTGAATAAAAAATCAGGGTTTAGATTTATGCTACTTAACATTCATTTTGTAATGAAAAAAAGTTTCTGAAAAAAACAAATATACTACATTTAAGCTTTTCACAGCTAAACACATTTTAGACAGCTCAAGATCTTATCAAAGCATGTTTTAATAATGCCAATCATAGTTATCACTGATTTGCTTTGGAATAGTTCAAGCAAAGTTTCCATCAGGTAATGATATTAATAAAATTTCCGTGTGGTTAATTGTGTTAAACCCACCAGAATCATCCTGGGAGAACGTAAAGTTTAATCATATGTCTCTCTTTCAGAATAAATAGACCATGGTAAATGTTACACACACACATACATACATACATACATACATACATACATACAAACATCCATCCATCTATAAATACATCTATAAATATATAAAAGTGAGTTTGTTTGTTTGTCTGTCTGGTTGAAGTAAAGTTATGGGAAAACTACTGAACCTAGGAAGCTGAAATTTGGAGTGTGAGTCTATCTTTTTCAAGGGGAGGATTTGAGATATAAAAAGCTGACCTTGGAGTTCATATTCTGGGGAATTAGGGGGTGGCCAATACCATTTGCAAAGTGAAGGAGGAATCCAGTCAGATATTTGAATAAAATTAAAAATATAAAAATTTCAAGATTATTTTTGATAAATAAATTCCAAAACAAAAATAAAACAATATTAAAACTTCTTTTGAAATTAAGAAAGTTAATTTAATATAGAGTAATCTCCTTGACCATACAAGTCCTCGGTAGTACAATGGTGTGTATCCCTGCCTGTCACATGGGGGCATGAGAGACCAGGGTTCCATTCCCTGCCTACGAACATTTTCATTCTTTCTTTTTTTTTAATCTTCTTTCTTTTGCCAATGTATTGCCATAGCATTTTTATTTGAAGTTCTGACATTATCTTTTGTAAGATTACCAAAGTTTAAATTACCTAATATTTCTATGTCACAACCCAAGTGTCAAGGTAGTTGCAGCTCTTTGAACTGAAATGGTCTACCATCACATTTCTAATTGACCAATACCTTATAATTATCTTGATAGGACCTTTTTGGCCTACTAAATTGCCCCTTTTTATCCAAGCAATGCCAGGTACTTCTGCTAGGCTAGTATATATAATGAGTTTTTTGACAAATGATATATGATTCCTTCACAAAAGATGCTTGGAAAGAAGGTAAAAAGGCATTGATAGTAAAGATGGAAATGGAAATGAAATATGCCATTAGAGAACTGGCATCCTATGATGGCACTTGAGTCAAATGAAGGTGCCTAGAACAAAATGAAAGCAAATCAAGTTTTTACTAAAGATTGCAAAAATAGTGCTGGTTAAGAACTATTTATAAAAATATGTACTTTTTATGATCTGATGTTTTGAAATTAAGATACTCCCAATATTTTCAAAAATGGGATACCACCTATTTTCACTTTGTTGGTGTTGATAAATCAAACATATAAATTAAATATAAGGTCAAGGTAAAGCCAACTAAATGAAAGAGGTTGTGAGGATTATTTCATTGTTATCACCTTATCTGATTTCCACACTTTATTGACATACACTGACAGGAACTTATCAAGCAAAAACAATCATCTTTTCTATTCAAAGTTGGGATCTGTGTAGATTTTACGCACTGTATATGTGAAAATTGAAATTATGGACAGTGAAAACATCTCTTTTAATATGGTTATTCATTCTGCTGGATGTCTTTCAACCAGTGGTAAGTAAATTTCATTAATTTTTAATACTAAATGAGGTCAAGTTTTCAAAAGTGTGGTATCAACCTTGTGGCTACACAATGTACAAAGAATGGTACACACAAAAAAATTGCTAATTTTTCTTATCTTACCTTTGGCATTTTTAAAGGTAATGTTGTAAGGTACCCATCTACCAGTGATTAAAATACTAGATATAAAACTAATTTCATTCAAAGCAAATTGACAGGATTAAATTCTATTTTCAGGGGTGATGTACAGGACAAAGTAAATAAAGAAGAGTAAACTGAAATTGAAGTAGGAAATAATCTTCATTCAAGATATCTTGAAGTAAAAAAAACGTTTGAAAAAAACAAGAACTTGTACTGTAATTTTTATCTTTTTAGTGGCTAGAGATCTGTAAAGCAATGGTGCAAGTGGTCCTTTCATCTGTTTCAAAAGAAACAGATTCAAAATAGGATAACAAGTAAAGTGTTACACCATGAAGATATCAACCATTGGTTTCAATATCTTTAAATGGCACAACCACCCCTCCAGTTGCTAAACAAATTCTTCAAAGACTGATTCAATGTCAATTAAACTTCAGTCACCAGTGACATTAGAAACACTTTTAAAACACAGATGAAGCTATTGGTGTTGTTTTGAATGGGTCAGATATTTGGAATTAACCACCTCAGATAATGATGAAGTCGACAAGTGAATTGATAACAATTATACACTACCTACCATGGAAGAAGATGAAGAAGCAACAGGAAGTGTAACCAGCAATAAGAACTATTCTCCTCCAAGAGAAGAAATTCTAAGAACTGAAAAATAATTTGGCTAAAAGAGGAATCTGAGTACCCGGATTCAGCATAGTTTCATAATAATTCCCATTCAAATGTTTTTGGCACAACTGATCATACAGGGCATTGAATTTATAAAGTCAACATTTTAAACCTCAGATCTATATAGCCTACAGCCTTCTAGCAGAACAGGCAAACCTTGAAAAACGTAGGGAATTAATGAAAAGCTACAGCTTCTGAAGTGAGACAAGACTTCGTATGTACTGAGAGAAAAAATTATGTTCCCTGCATTGCAGATACTATGACACAAGAGATTTATCTCAATTTCTGCTACAAGTGAGGATGAGGCACCTTTCGTTTGTACCAACATTTATTGCAAAGTTCGACGAATTGTTGATGCTGTTTGTGAAACGTGTAATGCTCTCAAACCAGAAGAATAGAAAAGCATTGATGAGCAAATGATCACGTCCACGATAGAGTTCCATGTCAACAGTATATCAAAAACAAAACAACCCCTGTTGGAGTCAAGTATCTTGTGCAATGTGGCATGTGAAGTCACTGGATCTCAAGTCACCATCCCAAAACCCACCAAATGTCACGTTGCCCATGTTTTACAGGAAACAATTAGAGCATCATCCAAGGTGATCCAAAAATGGAAACGAATCTGAAATTACCTACCTTCCCCATACAAGAAAACCGTCTTCTCTCATCCAAAGGTTCATTGAAGTCAATCTGTAACACAAAATGAAACTCTTGCTCGTCGCCTATAAAATTCCTCTTCTGTGCAATCCTGGCCAGTTTGGGATAGTCTTTTATATCTACAAGAACATCTAAATCACCATCATTAGGAATAAGATCTGAATTTCGATAAGCTCCAAGTAACGTTCCACACGTTAAAAAATATGTTAAGTTGAGCTTCTGTGCAATTTGAATCCATCTTTTCATCAGAGCTTTGAAAATTGGTCTTGCCCAATGCACCTCGCAAGATTTGTCGCCATAATCTCCGTATGCTTGGCCTTCATTTCCTAGCCAGTCCAAGTCTTTAGGTCTTGGATTAACATGTAATTTCTTTTTTCTGGCTCTATGTGCTGCAATGGGTTTTTCCATTACGTTTTTGCGTTCCGAATGAATTCCACTATCCTGCCGAGAACCTGTTTGGGAGTTAGACAAGAAATTTCTATCTGGATGAATAGCACGAAGAAGAATATTCCCTATTTCACTGGAGCCAATACTCTTCAAGTGATGTGTTCCAGTCCTGTTTTCCACATTTTTCTGTAAATTGGTTTTAAAGTAGCCTTTTAAATTACTCGTTGTATACCTGTTTTCAACTTTGTAAATTGGTGTTCTCCACTTTACTTGGCTTACTATGATGGCCAAGCAAATCGATAACACTAGCAGTGTGCCAAACCGACACCACCATAACGATAAATCGACGCCCATATCTTCAGCAAGACGGATAAAATAACTCATATTTTATTGAAGAAGGAAAATTGCACCCGGTGAGAACCAAGTCAGGTTTCATGTTGACTGTAACGTAGTGCTGACAGTTAAACAAGAAATTTATTTACATTTCAATCTCAGTTTCCACATGCAGTATTTGGTCGCTCTGTACCGTTACATTCTATCCAAATCAAGGTGATATTCATGTGGCTTTTTGGCAAAGGTATCAGGACCTGTGATCAAGAAGATAGTATAAATGTTTCTAAAACAAAAATTACATTGAAAATGAAGGGAGCTGGATCTACAGATCGACACCTCAAAATTAGCTACAAACAAATAACAAAACCAACTGATCAAGCAAAAACTAGTATAAAAGCGAAGTAAAGTACCTGCCAATTGCAAATACACCAGCTCTTCGCATCAACACCTAATTTCATCAAACAGCAGAAACTTGCAGTGCAAGAAAGGTAACTGTTTTCTGACTTCCCTTAAAAATTTACAAAAAAAAGGAAAAGAAAACAAGCTGCGCACCAACTTCCGGCTTAAATATTGTAAACAAAGTCAACGTAATAATTCAGCCAACCATGGGGTTTCACTTTGTAAAAGGTCAAAGGGTTATCTTAGCCCGGAGGGTCAAGCATTGTCACCCGAGCTGGGACTTCTGCAGACCGACTTTTTCTGGACCGAGTTGGGCGTTTTCCCAATAATTGGTGTGTCAAGGTGGGTTTTTTGGCTTTTTGGTCTTCCACATTTTAAAAGATACCTGGTTGACCAATATGTATGTTTTTCAATAAGTAAATTACATGAAAGTGTTTGTTTACAAAGTAATTTCAAATTAAAATTACAATCGGGAGGGGGAGGATTACTAAATTTGGGGGGGGGAGAGTACCAACATCTGAAATAATAATAATAATCATAATTTTAAATTGTAGTGAATAGTTTTTGAGCTATAAAATGATAGAAAACATTCGGTCCATTTATGCGTTCCTTCTGCCATCGATTTATTTTTTACGAGACAATAGCCGCTACCTATTTATAAACAAAATTTAAATGAATAAAATTAGACATTATACCTATATAAAACATCAAAATAACAAAATATGTATATATAACATTCAATCGAAGGAAATTTATTATATAATAAATTAAACTTTTCGATAAGCGTACAAATCATCGATATAAAGTACAAGTTCAACAAAGCAATTTATTCTTTAGCTTTCATAAGAGTTCTTTTCTAAATAAATGGTAACTTGCAGCCAAACGACTGTCGAAACATCAAAAGCATAAAATATTTCGTACCACTGCACAACTTTCTCAAATTTTTGTCAATTCTTTCAAGAATTATATTACAAAACTGACCTGTCATGTCAGGCAAAACAAACAATATAAAGTTACCATGGGGTGACTGTGTTCACACGGAAGTGCTGCAATCAGATTAAGCATCCTGGCAAAACAAGAGTGGTTGGGTAACGACGTGTGAATATATTTCATTCATCCATGCAGTACAGTAATCACATGGTTGATGACGCAAGAGAAAGCCAAGGGCGACTGAAGGTTCCTGGGGTTTTGGGGAATCAATTTTTCTGACAAAGACGTTGTGTGCATCGTTCGGATATTGTGACGAATGTTTTCTATCATTTTTTCCTCAAAAACGATTCACTTCAATTTAAAATTATGATTATTATTTTTATTTCAAATGTTGGTATTCCCCCCCAAAAATTAGTAATCCTCCCCCCAATGTAATTATAATTTGTAATTACTTTGTAAACAAACACTTTCATGTAATTTACTTATTGAAAAGCATACATATTGGTCAACTAGGTATCTGTGAGAAAGGGGTGGCTTTCTTGACCCCTTAATATGTGCGCTGGTTCAAGCGAGGTAAACTCCGAAAAACGACGACTCTTTTCGTTAGAAGACTGTATAATACTTTATGATAACATTCGTATCAACAACAAATTACCGTAACTACCAATATAAACAACTGTATCCTCAATAATGAATACATATGCCTATAACAAACTCCAATAATCGTGTTCTGCAACACTAAGACAATCTCA
>RDPX01000047.1:2046837-2115477 GCA_003991215.1 Morbakka virulenta | reverse complement strand
ATTATTATATTGAGTATATAAATATATAAATCCATTTAGCATACAAAATAACTAGACAAATTTAGCAGTTACTACTAGTTTCATGTATTCTTAACAATCTTCAAACACACACACACACACACACACACACATATATATATATATATGTGTGTGTGTGTGTGTGTGTGTGTTTGTGTGTGTGTGTGTGTGTGTGTGTACGTATGTCTCTTTATCTCCCAAAAATTATTGATTAAACACACAAAAAATATATCTTCCTTCTCTCTTTTACATCTGCTTCTTTTGTTATAAATTTCAAAATCACAGCATTACCACCTTACACATCCCTTTTAAATTGTGAAACAATTGTGATGAACAAAGTAATTCTCTTGCGGTTAAATAAAGACGTCTTAGCCCATGACTAAGTGATACATACACAGACCATTCTTTGCAACCACAACATAATGAAGGTAGATTCTATTTACCCTTCATATTTTCATGTTCAGCAGTATCCATAACATATAATATTCTGTTAATTAGGCCAAAGAGTTTGTTAGATATCGTGTGCGTGGATCGTTAAACCATATTTACGTTACCACGTCACAAGAAAAGTGAGCTTTTCAATCTAAGCCTCTCAGACACCAAAGCATTCGAATTGCTCTCAATCTTTTCGGCTGCTATCATTTTACAACGAATTTTTTACACGTTCGCTCTCTGCTAGAGAAGAAGAGATTTGCACATGTTTTACTAATCAAGACAAAACAAGGGGGTATTCGGTCTTTTTGGTGTTTCTTTGAACGAAACAAAACAATAACAGTAATGATAAGTTGCTCACAAAAATGCAACGAAGTAATTACAAAATAATATCAAGTACTACTAGGGAATTAGGTAACCACTTCATAACTCCACTCCCGGGCTATTTGTGGTCTGCGTGACCTCTCCTAGAAAATATTACTAAGTATTACGTGGAACTATGTATGAAGACTTCGTTACTGCCAACAAAACTTCATACAAAAAAATCAGATTGATTAACGACCGGTAACTTAGTTTCGGACTTTTCGTTGACATTTATTTGTAGGCTTCCGAGTAGCTCAAACCTCAACAAGACAAGACAACAACAACATCAACCATTATGCAAACCATCTGAAATTTCTTTATTCACAAAAACGTGACATCGACCTTTGATAAAGGTCACAACCAACTGCCTAAATTCATTGTTAAATAACCGTAACATCGTTCAAGCAACAATGCCGCGTGGTACTTGTATCATGTTATGTTCTCCGGCACCTGGATCAGTCAAGGAAAGTGATGATAATGGCAGAAACCAGGTTAACACCAGCAAATTGCAACGGGTCTGCCTAGGTAAAAGCAACATATATGTGAAGCAGAACATTTTTTGTTTTGATAGTAATCCGGTTTTTTAACCTGTCAATATTCATGTTCAGCAGCAGCAATACAATACTATGGAATAATTCAAAATCTTTTCTATACTCAGGCAATTGTTAAATGTCAACTCGATCCTATTTACAAGCTTTCTAAAATAAAAAAGTGTGATTTTTTCGACTGCATTTATTTAAAGAGTTTTGAATAAACATGAAAAACGATCTAGTCTAAATCCTAAAATATGCGGTGAGAAGGCTGGGCAAATTCAGTTCTTGTTAATTTCTTTAAAGAAGGCTCCGACTCAATGATTATAACAATATTGTACTCATGAAAGAGCGTCAATCTTCCCAAGGGCTCATGTCAGTATCTATAGCAACGCAGTTGTAAATGGCATATCTGATCTTGTCTTCAGCAATTTTGGCGCTAAAATGAAAATAGAAATTAAAGTAATCATTACAAGTGAAATACCACCTTTAACAGTAGATGTAAAGTTCAAAATGAAGATAAAACTCATTCTTAAATTATCGGATATCAAAGATTAAGACCAGCTGAGCATGCAAGAACAGCAGTGGAAATACTGGCTGGGTCTAGTGATACTGCATAAGCAACTGCAAAAACTCTTTTAAAGTGGTTACCTAAATGGTGGGATGCCTCCTTATCGAAATCAATTCTCAATTTTGTTAGAACCACGTGTCTTCCTATTGGGGTTACTTAAGTGGTTACTTAAATGGTGGGATGCCTCCTTATCGAAATCAATTCTCAATGTTGTTAGAACCACGTGTCTTCCTATTGGGGTTACTTAAGTGGTTACTTAAATGGTGGGATGCCTCCTTATCGAAATCAATTCTCAATTTTGTTAGAACCACGTGGGTTCCTATTGGGATTAAAGATATAGTTGCTATATTACACAAACTTCACCAAAGAGTTGCTCTAATTTCCTAAAGACAATAATTATACCTGTATGGTCACGGGGTTAAATTAAAAGCAAATTGGTTCCAATAATTGACTGAGTCCCTCATCTTTGGCAGGCTGAGATACTTCTTGAATGCATTTGTGGTTTAATACTCAAAATGACTTTGATTTCTTCGAAGTCTTGTTACTAACGACCTTCTCTAGGCATTGAGACCAGTTAATGAGTAATTCAGCAGTAGTGGCCTACTGGTGGATCAACAGCTTACCATGTGAGGGATACCCCGTTTGACCCTCAGCCACGTCCAGGCAACACTACTCGCAGTTCTTTTATCCATTATAAGTGGGACACTACACAGTTTTGTACATGGTTTTTGAAATGGAATGAGAAGAGGGCGAAAAGCAAAAAACAACAAGATTTTAATCTACAATAAAAAAATGTAGTACAAAAAGTACACCTCTACGCTGAAATGGCTTTGTCAGGTGAACGAAATTTAAAAACAAATAACAGTGTGCAAAGTTATGACAAGTAAAACAAGCCAAAAATTTCACTTGTTAAAACAATAGCTCTCTTTAACTAACCAGTTTCCATACCACTTGTTCTAAGTTACATATTTTATGATAACGATATAAAATAATGCGTTCATAATTACTGCGGAGAAAAAAAGTCAAATTCAATAGGTTTACCTGGAGTACTTTGGCAAAAACAGAGTACTGGAACATGTTGCGGATTCAGGCAGAGAATTTGGAGCTGCTCTATGATGGGAAAATGAAAACAGTAAATATAATAAATTCACAACCATCCCTTGACAACATACTTTTGGCTTTTGTTAAATCATATTACATATTTTACAAATGAAATGTGTATTCGACAATGCTTTTTTGTTTTAAAGAACCACCAATCATCCACAACATCATCTTTAAAGCATGTGAAAACGTGAACAAATTTCATCTGAGTTTAGTAAACTGTAAATTATCGGCGGAAACTTTAACAGTAACTACTGGTGACATACAGCACACGGAAAAATATACACATACACACGCTGACAACACATAAATAAATAAATATATATATATATATAGTGGTGTAAAATTTGTTTGTGANTCTCTCTCTCTCTCTCTCTCTCTCTCTCTCTCTCTCTCTCTCTCTCTCTCTCTCTCTCTCTCTCTCTCTCGCTCTCTCTGTGTATATATATATATATATATATATATATATATATATATACCCTTGTGTAGATATCACATATAACTGTAGTTAAAATACTTCAAGGGAATCAATTTCATTCACGTAGTATACATCATTTTGCACATGTGTATCGATAGCTTCATGGTGGAGGTGAACCCTGCCAGACGGAAAAAACGCAGATAGTAAAATTTCGGGTGTCAGTGGCTGTTATATTTATTTAATTTGTTTTAACTGTATTTCAAAGTAGATATCTGTTCTCCTGTTATAACAAATGCCCTTTTCACGGCAGTACAAAGCAAAGTCACCGATAATAGTTTACTTACGATGGACTTTCTACGACGAAAAATGGTGCTGGAAGTCTTCGTCTTCCTGTGACAAACCGAAGAAATCGGCTTCGATCCTCTGAAACATGAAAACACACAAAAAAGAAAATAGGAAAAAGTTGTATGTCAAACATGGCCCCTAAAATTAATATAATCGATTTAAGGATGCAGGAAATTTCTTTCTCCTTTCCCAATATTCTGGGTTATGGGATTAAGAAAACGATTCCAAAAAGTTATTTTCTAATTCTTAGGTTGTTTTTCCGGTATCCTCAACCCACCTAAATTTACGTTGTTATGATTTTCACAAAGCCCATTTTCTCGCATTTGTAGTTTTTTCGTCATATTACAGCAATGTCATCTCTTGCCTCCATAGTTTAATAAAAATACCACTCCCAAAAAGGGTAGCGCCACTGCATCAAAGGTACTGAAAATGATTAGAGGTATCTCAAATTTAAAGTGGCAAGCACAAGTAACCGATACTGAGATTCTTGTGAGAGCATGCTGCTCTGGTGTTGAGACTAGTGCAATCAGGACTCACATGCTTGGGTAAGTCACGTGGTTCGAATGAAAGATTGCAGGCTGATAAAACAATTTTTTACGGGGACCTGAAAAACAGCAAGCCCCCTTAACAAAGATTGTACAAAAAATATTTGAAAGACACAAGTCAACAATGACCAGTAGGAAGAACTCACACGGCTGATACCAGAGTGGCGCAAGCTTGTATGTGAACGATTTGATGCTCTGGAGAAAAGAAAGCAGGCCCACAGGTATTTGAAGCTAGAGCTTCGCAAAGGGTTACCTGATGGCCTTGACCATGACATACAGCTGCAAATTGGACACTTGTGAGCGAGTGCTTTTATCAAAAGCTGGCTATGTCAACTACCTTAAGTCACACCGAAATCGTGAACTTGGTAGCTATTAGGTCAGACCAAAAAAACGGTCTAATATGGAGCAAAGTGTGCAAGTTCATTGTCGGTTTGAAAAGACACATGGCTGTTCATAAGAATACTCTTCATCCTCCAGAGGTAAACCAAGTGGAAATCACTCAATTTATATGTCACATCTGGTTCAAAGTTTGAAAATTACAGCAGGACTGCAATGTCATCTCAGATGGCCTTGGCGATGAGACGGAGATAACTCATGATGATGGGAATCACGTGGAAAGATGCAGGAATCGTCATGTATGTATTTATATTCCACTGTTTTCATTTTTCTTTAAAGGCTATGTTGTCAAGTGTATCATATTTGATGCTGTGAAAAACAAAATCAAATAAACGCGGGGATGAAATAAGGCGTGGATGGCAACTCATTAATACACCAATAAGTGGGGGTATTCTCCATAATCCAGAATAATGGGATAGTACGCACGGTGGTTTTACAGTAAATGATGCATTTGTTAACGCTAAAATAAAAATTAATTGCATGCCTCAATGTTGCATTCTTACCGCCTTTATTTAGATCTTGAGATTATTCCACTAAATTTCATATGTACTGTGCCTCTATTTGTAAGGCTCAACATTACTTATTAGATGTAATACTTTTCTTTTTTGCCTTCTGGAATTTTTATTCAGTTATTCGTAACGCAATTATTCACTGCGTAACGAATGGTAAATTGCAAAAAACAGTAGGTACTTGGTTTTGCATATAAAATAAACCTCAGAATACCAGTGTTCTTTTTAACTTATTAATACTAAAATATATTTCTTAAAACATATTGAGATACGTTATTACATAATAAAGCCTGAGTCTTCTGGCATTTTTTATTTATTTTGCCATTTGTCAGTTATTGTACGTGTTTTTGAGGGGGCAACGCTGGTCAATTATTTTGGACAAAGAATCTTTGCGTAGATTCCTTGTGAATTAGCCCCACTGATCCCGAACCTATAAAGGCAAACTCCTTTTCACGTCAATATTTTTCCCACTCTGCTGCCCCGTTCATTTTCCCGTTGTAAATATGAGATTTTCTCAGCTGTAAACGTAAGAAAATAAGCCATCTCAGTTGACTTATAATGTCTGTATGCCTCATTAAACATCTATTACAGCATTCAAAGAGGANTTTATTTTGCCATTTGTCTGTTATTGTACGTGTTTTCCAGGGGGTAACGCTGGTCAATTATTTTGGACAAAGAATCTTTGCGTAGATTCCTGGTGAATTAGCCCCACTGATCGCGAACCTATAAAGGAAAACTCCTTTTCACGTCAATATTTTTCCCACTCTGCTGCCCCGTTCATTTTCCCGTTGTAAATATGAGATTTTCTCAGCTGTAAACGTAAGAAAATAAGCCATCTCAGTTGACTTATAATGTCTGTATGCCTCATTAAACATCTATTACACCATTCAAAGAGGAAAGTGAGAAACGCAGAGGCAAAAACTTCAAGTGTGCCATCAACTGTAACAAAAGGTGCTGAAATTTCCACTGCTTCAGACATGGCCAAATTGAAACCACACTAGCTACTAGACATAGTCCTGTTTCCAAAATTGGTGTTTACGATAACGTACTGGCGCATGTGAGAGATGTTTGTTTACAAACGGGATACAGTATTTGGGGTGCTTAGCTAAAGACTCAAAAAATTCATCGATGAACAGATATGGTCTAAGCCCGTGATATCGAACCTTCTCTTAGCTACCACATTCTTTTAAAAATAGAAAAATTTAGGCGCCCCCTCCCCCCAAAAAAAACAACCCAAGGAACAAAAGACAATTCCATGAAATCAATCGATATTTGATTAAGAAATTTGATTACAGGACTGTATTTTATCTATGAATTAGGAATTGGTGACTTCGTGGTTTTAATTGAAGATTAAGTCAGTAAGTCATTTGTCGAATAAGCAAAGGCATCAAATGGCTACTGAAAACACAAAGGTACTCTAACATACATTTCAAGTATTTTATTACATCACATGTGATAAAATTTGTGGTTGATGTTGACAGGTTTAAAAAATACTGAAACGACAACACTCGGCATTGAAATAGACACAATTTGAAATAACGGAAAGTATCGTGATCTAACCGAACGCCATACAAAATGACAAAGCTTTTAGTAGGCATTCTAAGTATAGTTCACTGTGCACCTTGTGCCTGGTGGGGCTTGATATTGGAAAGGATTCTGAGATCTCCTACCGTCGTTATGTCCAGTCAATTCTTCTGCTTACTCAGAACTCTGGAGCAGGACACTGAAGCCTTTTTCGACCAAAAATGACGTATGAAAGGCCATCACAAATAATTTTATCTGTTCCCATAGTTTGAGACACGAAATGCGTTCGTAGTTCCAAAGAATGTTATTGCCGTAGGAACATGTGCACCTGAGTGCTCTGTTTATTGTGATTATGTACCTTTACTGAAGTACACGTTAGAATTTCTTTTCTCTAAAAATCTGATTAAAAATTTGTGTCAACGTGGATACAATCATGTAATACAAACGATATGGTCTTGAAAATAGCAATTGCAAAGTTGAAATCAGTGCATTGCATGTAGCCACGTATACGTAATTTTCCACATGATTAAAAAAAATATAAATTTTTGTTAATCACTGTAATCGGTACAATTGATAACATCTTTTATAAAGTATAATTTCCATTCTTTTGTTTGCTCAGTTTAACCTTTTGAATTTCACTGCAATGTTCTTTTATTTTCTGTTTACTGGATGTGATGCCAGGTTCTTGGTTGTTGGTTGTGATGTATTCACGTTCTGCCTGCATCACAAACATTTTGCCGTCTGTTATTTTGCTGTTTACTTGAGAAAGACCATGCTAATCGAAACTTAATGTTTCATCATATCCTTTAACTTCCACCTCCTGAACACGGCCCCAATACACCCACATGAGATAGAAAGATTTCAGGTGAGGTAGCTCCTATCTTATTTTGTTCTAAAAAGCAATTTAGCTAACAAAAAATAAATAAAAAAACCTGACAGGCAACACTAAGTAATTATCCTTTGCACTAACGCAGCTCTCAACTTTGCTAAGGGTTAATTCCATATGAAAATGTCTTACCATTCGTAAAGTTTTCTAATGCCTGCCATAAATACTTCACAGGCAAATCTTTTTCTCTGAAGTCCTCGCAATGCACTAAAATGGAAGGAACATATAAGTCATTAACACTCAAACTACAAAATGGTTTCAACACATTATTACAATAATACGAAACATAATGGTCCGGAAATAAAGCGTACTTATTAAATCTACCATCAAAACATTCCATTACCATAATATTACTGCCTAATTGTCTGGAGTAACCGGGAATGATGGACAGGAACAGACCGTCGAGACACAATTGAAAACGCCCTGGTTCTTTCATAAAAAAATTGTGTGTGGTTGTGTTGGGGGAAAGAATTGGGCTTTACAAATCAGACAAAGAGGCATCAGTAAACAACGTAGCGTAAAATTGATCCCCAGGCCTTGAAACACCAGGTTGCTGGGTGGTTTGTCATGGATTCTTAGCTGAAAACCCTCCAGACGATGTCGCTTTGATAAAAACACTGGTTGCAGCTTCACCTCGTCATCACCTCTTTTCTTTCCCCACGCGAGGTAACAGTTACAGAGAAAGACACTGTAGATTTCTTCTATTAAAGGGAGTTTAACATTGGTTTAAGGAATATCATTTTATTGAATCAATATACTACAGACCCTCCATCTCGTATCAAGCAGACTTTCCATGCTCAGGGGTGCCAAGCATCTCCCGAACTAAGAACCAAGACTGACTCCATATTCAAAAGTGTCGACTGGAGGTGTGGTAGTTCTTGGTCTACACAGACCTATAAAATTAGTTATTTTCATAAATGCTTTCTCCTTAGCTTTCAGTAACTTCTGAGTTCTTCATTCCAATTTTTTTTGTGAAACCTATATTTAGTTCCGACCCTCCTCATATTCTTGCACCTTGTGAGGCAACCCTTGATGAAAATGTTAGTAATAGGTATCTTCTTATTAAATGCTATCCATCTTTGCTTCGAATGGACTATACAACCCATCTCCACGGTCCTGCTATCTATGCTCGAGAGGATCTTCCAGCTGTTAGGGTACAAGAAACTGAATCCAAAGACAAGCCTTATGTGCTTTAGATTGTTGCTTCTTTATACCACTTGTTACCTAGTTTTCTTATATCAATCTCCCTTTTCTGATTCTTGCTTAGTTATTTAGACTATCGGACTCTATTGATAAAGTTCTGAACATACATCACACTGCTAGAATCTCTGTCTTTGACGGCTTCAATGCCGTCACATAACCTGGTTGAGTCATTCTAAATGGATTGACACACCTGAAAAGCTAGCTACAACTTCACTCTTCCACATGATGTTGTACAATATTGTCATCTCACGACAAGATATCCTTCTCTTTTAGTTTTTTTTTCAAATTCTGTTCCTGAGCATTTACAGTTTCATATTTGCCTCTTTTTGATCTTCTGAACATGTTGTTTTCACTGGAAATCTTTTTGGCAAGCCACATTATCGTAAGAGTTTCAAATTTAATCATGTTGACTGGAATTATTTTCAGCAATTCTTTTTTTGATGCTGCAACAAAATTCACGAAATGGATTCAGGCTAGTATTGAAACAGTTGTGCATAGTCTTGGTTACGTAGGAAGTGGTCACAAGGCAATATAGCTGGAACAAGTCCAATCTTCAAGCTGCCAGGGAATGGGGAATCAAATGGCTGGTTTCTTTCAATGTGGTAAAAAGGCAACTGCTCAATTAAAACTGAGTCCTTATCTCCACCCAATATTCATACACAATCATTGTGATGTTAACCAAGGTGAAGTTGCTTCTTTCTTGAGGAATGCTCATGAATGAGGTTGCTTAATTTCTCTATTTTTCCACCAAATGACCAGAATATATTTGTCCAAGGTCAACTTTTGCCCCTGGGGTCAACCATTTTTCAGTCTTTTCTCCACAGTTCCATACATGTAGTGGATTTATAACATTTAGGTTCTTAAGCATGAAAAACTCCCCAAAGTCAAAACAACAGAAATACCAGTACTACTAAGTAGGTGATATGAAAGTGGAAGATGGCTGTAAGTGTAATACCTGGTTGCATTGCTGAAAGCTTCTTATCAGGTTTCCCTCCATAGCCGGGCAAAAGAATCAAGGGCAAAAAAAACAGGGGAAAAGGGCCAAAACGTTTGGTGGGGGTTAGTTCTACCCACTCCAAATAAATCATGAAAACTACAAACTATTTCATATGTAAATGGTCCTGTATAACCAGTGGGTTATACCAATTAATACGAAAAAGTAAAACAAGAAACCTTCATTACCATACTAAACTGTTATTTAATATTCCTATCCTCACTGTCAACCACCCTTGTCTACAATAATTCATGTCTCAACCCGTCTTCCATCTCGCTGCCAATTATCATTCCATTTCCTTGTCGTTTTGCTCCCAATACAACCAAGATCTTATTCCTAATATTCATACGTTTAAGAGTTCGAGTTACAAATTTAAAGCTCAAGGTTGACTATTAAGAAGCTCATTTTTAAGAGTATCAAGTTATAAGAATTTTTAGTTTAATAACTCGACTTCAAACATGCAAAAATCGAGGGGCTAAAATTCCATGCTATAAATTCATTGTTTTTACATTTGTGGGGTCGGGTGCCCGGCTTTTATAAGCAAATGTTCAAACCGTTTAAATTAGAAGATATAATAACATAAAAGGACTGCACTTTAAATTTTTTACCCATAGATCAACGCACCTAAATGAAGCCTATCGCAAAAATAGAAAAATAAATGTAGAGCAATAAGAAAACATACTCATTTTTCTGAGGTTTTCATTACTGATGACTGCGTTACCACAAATCTTTTGCTCAAGTTCTTGCCACGTTAACAACTCAAGCACAGCCTTCGGCACAGTCTTCAGCAGCCCTTTCCTCAGGGCGTTGATCTAAAAAAAATGAAACAAAAACAAGTAAAGCAACTTTGAAAATTCTTGATTTATGTACACATTGAAAACTATATATAGGCAGGCGCTATATCATGTTATTCTCATGTCATGAGTCCTAATCTTTCTTAGCTACGTTTCGAGAGATACGGCTTTCATCACCTGGATATCAGCGTGGTGGTGATGGGAGAAATATCTCTCGAAACTTAGCTAAAAATGAGTTCTGACTCATGCCATGATAAATATCCTATATCTATATCTATAAAGCAACGTTCATATTGAAATAATTGCTTTGCTTTTAAAGAAACAAAGTTGTTAACATTTTGTTACCTGTATCCAAATTCTCATTTTAATAAATGTTTATGTGAAAAATGCTTGTGTGTAATACAAAATAATTGTAATGCAGGTCCCATACAGGTCCCAAAGGCTTTACATACACCAAGCCCGATTTTATACGTACTACAAAAGACATTGTTTATGTTATGCTTTTTATCTAGAGGACGATATCGTACACACGCGAGACATTCATTTCCAAGACGGTTTCGTCAAAATCAACGCAACGTTCGTTGCGATGATTACAACCCTGCAGGCCACGACTTAAAAAACACTGTTCATGGCAAGAAATAATAACTGAAATGCAGTGATTTCCCGTGATACCCGTGATCATCATCACAGAAAAAACACAGAAAATCCTTTATTTTCCATCTTGGTACACCAAACGTCTTTTGCCTTAATTTACGATTTGGACTTATCAAACGTCCTACTCTGCCAGACTACACTGCCTTCCCGCCTTCCAATGCTTTTCTACCGTTTTCCTCCTATAATCATTTGGTGCATGTACCTTATCTTACCTTACCAGATCGGGACGTTAACACTCGCTTCCGCCAACCATCTCTATCCGCCATTGTAGTTGATAGATCTTCAGCTTGTAGTCCCACATCATCAGAAATCTGGTCAAAATAGGTGATACGGGGTCGACCAACAGAGTTGAAGCCATGACTTGGTCTCCATAGAATCAACTTGCTGGCAAGCTCAGAAGAACTCCGAAAATAGTGTCCAGCAAAACGAATCCTCCTTTCTCTGACATGGGATGATACTGCAAGGATATTTCCGTATAACTCCCATTTAGTAGGATGTTGCTCCCACGACTTATTGAGGGCAGCCCTTAGCATACGGGTGTTAGTTCCATCAAGTACCTTTTCGAGTATTATGGTCAGGGTCCAGGTAGCTGAGCCAAATAAAAGTACTGACTCCACGACTGCTCTGAAGGAACGCCTCTTCAGGTTGTCAGAGAGAGAGAGAGAGAGATGATTTCCACATTGTTTGCAACTTATTTAGGGCACTCCAAGCTTCAGCTATTCTTAGGTTTAGATCTCTCTCAGATTATGAAACTTCGCTGCCCAAGTAGATAAAGCTATCCACCGTCCTGATCAGATTACCTTCAAGCGATCTAATATTATCACCAGCATCGTTCATTTTCATGGCTTCAGTCTTTTTAGAGTTCACAAACAGTCCAATGGTCGAAGCAGCTTGTTGAAGGAGGTGTAAAAGTTTCTCCTCGTCCGCAGTGTTATCAACAAATAGAGCCAGATCGTCTGCATAACCAGAGTCGGTTATTAACTCAGCAGAATATATACCTTATCAGTCTTCCGAAAGGATTCATTTTACTGGAAGTTGTACCACTTTAACCTTATATATGCCCTATCTATATTCCTTTACCGAATTATTACTCTCTTGAACACGCATCGTCTAATGCATATCGATCCTGTCCGTCGTAATTCTTTAATTTTTTTTAAAAATTTAATATTTTGAGTTTTCCTGTTATGTCCTCCTTTCCCTGTTCAGTTGTAATTGTGTTGTTTGGTGTCCAAATACTTTTTGTACGGTATACCTTCATCGTTTTTGTTATTTTGGTGTTCAGTTGATTAATATCAAAGTGGTTCTAAAATCAAGTGTCGTCACTTTCTGCAACATGGTCCTAAAGATAACAAGCAGGAGTGTTTTTATCTCCCGTTATTATCATACTGGTTCGTTACTAAACTACGTATACCACATATGTCCACCTAGTATTTCAAATATATGAACATAAAAGTGAAAGTTTTTCCAAAGAAACAAAAATGGATTGGCTGATTTAGAGGTAGGTAGGTAGGTAGGTAGGTAGGTAGGTAGGTAGGTAGGTAGGTAGGTAGGTAGGTAGGTAGGTAGGTAGGTAGGTAGGTAGGTAGGTAGGTTGGTAGGTAGGTTGGTAGGTAGGTAGGTAGGTAGGTAGATAGGTAGGTAGGTAGGTAGGTAGGTAGATAGGTAGATAGGTAGGTAGATAGATAGGTAGATAGCTAGATAGATAGATAGATAGATAGATAGATAGATAGATAGATAGATAGANTAGGTAGGTAGGTTGGTAGGTAGGTTGGTAGGTAGGTAGGTAGGTAGGTAGGTAGGTAGGTAGGTTGGTAGGTACGTAGGTACGTACGTACGTACGTACATACGTAAGTAGGTAGGTGGATAGATAGATGGATAGATAGATAGATCGATAGATCGATAGATAGATAGATAGATCAATAGATAGATAGATAGATAGATAGATAGATAGATAGATAGATAGATAGATAGATAGATAGGTAGATAGATTGATAAAAATATAAATATAAATAAAGGCATGCACCATAAGATCGTCGTACCTGTTGTGCACTTTCATTCATTCGAATATTCTGCATAAGGCTTAAATATTCCGGTAAATCTTCATAGTTGACTAATTTGTTAAATCCTCCTGGTTTCAGAGGTTTTTCTATATTCCCGCTTAAAACCTAAAAAGAAAGATATGTTGATAAAAAGTTGCAAATGCAGCAACAAAACAATGAATAGACAGCAAGGCTAGAAACAGATTCTGGGAGTCTAATACCTTTGTGAAAATTAAGACAGTGTGCGATAGTCAAACATCAATAATATCGCCAAATGTCAGCTTTTAAAGTTTCACAAAAACTCTAAAACGTCTCCGTCACCTTACAACATTATTACTTATTACTGCTGTACCATTATAACATGGCAGTGTCAATTGCTATTATTTAGTCACATAAATTTTAAATACCAATTTTCAGGGCCAACAAAACAATCCCTTTGTAACAAAATGATCACAGATTTGTTTTGATGTGAACGACTTATATCTGCCTTAACTAGAAATATACTTTGCTGAGGAGAAAGAGTTATAATTATTAATGAGCCTCCGAAGCCACCACTGGTTTTTCTTTATGATTAAGTGAAACTATGTCTAACATACGTAAATATTTGTAGTCTTTCGCAGGGCAATTAGTTTCCCAGTCTGCAAAAATTATATACCGTGAAGGTTGAGCTGAATATTTAAAGAAGGCTTTTCTCGATCTCAGGCTTGTCTGATATCATTACAAATGTAATACACCTCGGTATTAAATTTCCGGTTTTTCGAGTAAATCTGTTACAGTGTAAATATACTTATTTTTCCTCTTCCTTTTCTTTGAAGCGAGCAGATGCTTTGAAAAGGGTATCCCCAGCCATGGGTAGTTTCCTAAAGTGTGTATTTTTTGCAAAGTTCTTTTATTTTATGACTAGGTGTCGTTGGGAAATTCTTTTAATCTACTTTGAAGCATTCCATTAATCTACTTTAAAGCATTCCATTGTCATATCAGATGTTTCGCCTGTGCGCAGATTTCTCATACAGTGGCCAAATAAAGTAAATTGCTCAAAAGAAACACATGAACTGGCTGCATAACAGAGGCTAAGAACTACTTCATTGGAAGCTTCACAAAAGACATGGTTTAATGTTTTGTGATATGATACAACTAAATCCCAACAGATGTATTCTTAAATGAAGAACAAAAGTTACGTGCAATGTCCAAACGGAAGAGACCAACAAGTAAGTCATAAACTGGATTTTATTGTGCTAAACGACAAAAAGGAAAATGAATGTAAAATTATTGACATGTTTTGCCGTTTTAGGGGGGAAAGGCGGAGATAAATGCAAAAACGAAAGAGGAAATGGCGAAAATTTTGAAATCATTAAGAGAGGCAAAATTACGGAATACGAGGTAAACAAATGTTATACAAAGTACCAGCGGTGGTCTCAGAACCCCACGCATGAAATTCCATCAGAACGTAGACTAACACCTCAGCTAAGATACCTACTACAAACGATATGTTGATTGCAATGGCAAAGAAAATTACATCGACTCCCACCACAAAAGACTGAGGTAATTAATCCGCTGACCTGGTTAAATCGACCAGGGCAACTACGGGGTCTGGACACAAGAAACAACAAATCCTCTTCCTAATAAACTGCAGCTTTCTCCAGATACAAAACCGGTCCCACAAACACCACTGACTTTTATGGTGTTATCCTTGAAGTAACTCGTATAATGTTTAACCTCGTGAAAGCAGATTCTGCTGCTTTTGAAGTCAGGCATCTATTTTATGTCATCATAATATATAAATGCAATTAAGTCTGAATATTTGTTGCTCATTGTCAATGATTTTGAAACAAAACAATGGTCAATTATCATTTCTGATGAAGTTCTACTTACCGCACTAAACATCAATACTCCAGAGTACTTCTTTGTGAAAGTTTCCCTATCTATTGATTGTAATTCTTCGTGTAATTTTACCTCAAATAAAAAGGAAATGCACTGGTTCTAAGATTAAACTTCAGATAAGCAACTGATAAAATGAAATTAAAGAAACCTACTTGTGTCTATTATAACATTTGTATTTTCATTTAGGCAAAGAAATGATAATGCTACATAAAGGTGCGTGAATTAAAGTCCCTGGGTACCTCTGTTATACTCACAAAAAATCAGGCAAAGATTCTAAAGTACCAAGTGTATCTTGCTTTAACAAGAGGAGGTGCAAGGTAAGCCAACTTTACCTGGCACTTACACCAAAATTCACGAGTATCTAATAACTGTTATGTAAGAATAAAACCCGAAATATGTTAATCCTTACCTCCGCTGCATCAACTGTCAAATAATCTCTGCTCCACGTCGTGTTTTCTCCTAGTAAACGTTTCCATATGAAAGAAGGTAGTGAAAGAACCTTAAGAAGAAAAAAATTGCGCTCAAATATAAAAAACAAACAGCCAACAGCTGAACAAGCATTGCACAACACAGGATAGCAGAATTACCGTCTAATATACAGTTGGGTTTTTTTCATGATAAAGAATCATACAAGGCATAGTGCCACTAAGTGTATGCAACAGTGATAAAAAGGGGGATAAAGAAAGTAAAAAAAAAATTACGACAAGAGATAAGAGTTGGCCTTAGACTTAAAAACATTCAAATCATACGATGGAGGAAAGCACTCAGAAACCACAGAGTTCCACAGCAAAACGCTCCACAACCTGGCTCTATGAGGTTTTAACGCATGTAATTTCTTTTCTTTAGTGTACGACTTGACCTCATACCTATTTCAATTTTCATAAGCATTTACTTCGTTTTCTCGGGCACTGAGTTGGGAAGGGCAAAGTCGAAGATCTCTGCCTAAGTAGTCAAATATAGGAAACAATAATAGTGACAAAGAACAACTTTTATGAAAATTTCCCTTAATTCAAAGACAAATGCGCTTCTTTAAACGCAGCAAGATATATGTGAAATACAGTAGTAAACGGTCTAGCAAAATAAATGTTTAATTCTGTAAGAATGCAATTATTGTAGCCACGAAAATCCTTCAAAACAATACACTGGGTGTTTTTTCATCTTTAATTGTGGAAGACTAGTGTCTTTGGAGCATTAGTCGTAGTCCCATCAAATAATTTCATCGAGGTTAATGACCCTTTACTTAACTGCATCACAAATGAACACAGCGGTGAAGGTAAACTATTTACTATTTTCAAAATATCTGTGTTGGAAAATATTAACGCAGTAGACGACGCAGTCCTCCCGATGTTCTTAATCACCAATGGAATATGTTCTACAATACACAGGGAAAAAAACCCCTAAAACTCATCCAAGCAATCACAATGAGGGAGAGAGCACCAGATTTCATGAAAATGGTTCTGCAACGCATTAGATATTATGAGAATTCTTAGACGTTTTAAAAAAATGTAGACATTAATCACAAAATATCTCGGTCCCTTTCAAAACACTACCTACAAAATCATGTCTATATTTTTAAGTTACAATTTACGCCCGGAAATTAACTGCAAAATAAACAAGACGAAATGAAAAGTCGTTCAACGAACGAATAAATAAAAATTAAATGAAATTAAATTCTTTTTCCTTTCACGGTAAGCTATAAAACACAATATTCATTATCCAAACCACGTTTATACAGTAAGGAGATTGTGTTGTATTTTGACAGAATCCATACAAGGCAAAAATTGCCACACATGAGCCAAGTGGGGCAAACCTGAAAAAGGAATAAGTGTTATATTTCCATTATAGTGTGTAGACCAGGTTCGGGCGTATACGATGAGAGGTACGTACTGATAAACATTCACAAATTATGTTTGCTTATTCCGGCGTTTTGGTTCAGTCAAATGCCAGCGAAATCGCGAAATTTAAGTCTTGTACCACGAATCGTTCAGTAAAAAAGAAAAAGGAAAAAAAATTGAATCCCCCCACCCAACCCCCTAAAAAAATACAGCATTATTGTGAAAGAAAGAACATTCAATACCATGAAAACCAGAACACAAAACTAACACAAAGTTAAATAATCACTACGGTGACAGAAAAAATGTATAACAAGTGCTCTCATCTTCTTCCGCAACCATGAGAATGTTCTCTATCACTCTCTTCTTTGTTTTAAATATACTCCAAAGTTTAGTCTCTTTTCCCTCAGCAATCTTCATTCATATTGAAGTTTCTGACATTATCTGCATCGCAAAACACAAATCTCCTTATAAACATGATAAGCAATAAAATTGTTAAACTTAACTCTAATGGTGACTAGTGATCTGTTTATACTTTTAAAGTTTAATTTTACTTCTGCTCTGTATAAAATGGGATCCCTTGACAAAAAAGTCGTCTACAAGAACAACGGGACCATCTCATAACTCCCTCTAAAGGGAATAATTTACATCCATAAATACATACGTAATACATAAATTATTATATTCGTGTGTAACACATATTTAAAAAACGTAAATACTTATAGTTGGGCTATGGTACAACTGTTCTGTAAACATACCAGGTTCTCTTTCCCTCTTAAACAGCCTCCCATAATTTGTCCTATCCACTCATACTTGATGAACTGTTTGCATCCAGGATTGGGAACATAGCCATCCCGATATACATTTGAACTGTCTTGTACCTAAAGAGCGATATAAACAAATGCTGAATTGTTAATCAGCTCAACTCAAATCTGCATTTAGAAAATACGAGCATCCTATCAATGGCCATTACAAGTATGTTAAATAATAAAACTCACAGAGCATAAAACTTTATTTCCTTTTATAGCTTACAGCTTAAGTGGCGTACTCGTCAGCTTCTATCTTACCCATTAATATTATTTCAAATTATCTAACTACGGTATATCATGTCTTATCAAATATGCATAACATCATGTGCACAGAATGCATGCAGCTAATGAACAAAAAAGGGTGCTTATGGTTTTAGAGATTTTTCGTTAAAATCTAATTAAAAGACATTCGACAAGCGACAGGGCAACGAAAACTGGGGTGAAAGAGGGTTAAGGTAGCATGAAAGCTTTTCACGAAGATATCAAATGGTAAGTCTCAACAATAAAACTTGGATCTGAAGAGTACATTACCAAAGACAATGTGGTCGCGGAGAGTCAACTAATCCCAAAAAGATATTTCACCACGTTATTTGGGAAATCCTTAACAGTAAACTGAAAACATGAAAGCACACACACACAGAGTAATGACAGAAGTGGTAGGGTAGTAGTAGCGATGTAACGTTTATAAACCTTGTCGTGCTAAAACTACTAGTAGTAACAGTATCATGACGGTAACACTACTAGTAGCAGAAAGTACGTTTTACTAAAATTGTGGTACTAGTAGTATTATTGTCACTGGTAGTAGTAAAAGTAATGCAATAAAAGAAGTAGTATCAGTAGCAGGAGTGGTGTATTTGGTAATTAATCTCATTATTGGAAAGTAGTAGGAGCAATAGAAATGAAAGTAGTAGCAGTAGCAGTACTCTTGAAAATTCTGAACTTTTTGGACTCAGAGGAAGCCATAGATGTAAGAGCTTTATCATGCCATGAGTCGTAAGCTTTTTCCGAGCTCGGAAAATGCTTACGACTCATGACACGATAAAGCTCTTATATCTAGTAGAAGTACTGTTGTTGGTCTTAATCAGTATTGGCTGTGGATAGAAGTGGTGATGGTAATAATACTAGTAGTAAGTTAGGTAGTGGTAGAAGTAGCAATAACAGTGGTAGTAACAGTAGTAGTAATAGTAGTAGTGGTAGTAGTAGTAGTTGTAGTAGTGGTGGTAGTGGTAGTAGCAGTAGCAGTGGTGGATAGTATTACTTGCAGTGATGGANGAAGTGGTGATGGTAATAATACTAGTAGTAAGTTAGGTAGTGGTAGAAGTAGCAATAACAGTGGTAGTAACAGTAGTAGTAATAGTAGTAGTGGTAGTAGTAGTAGTTGTAGTAGTGGTGGTAGTGGTAGTAGCAGTAGCAGTGGTGGATAGTATTACTTGCAGTGATGGAAGCAATGGGGGTGGTAGTAGTAGGTAGCAATAGCGATGGGGAGAAGTATGGGTTCTGCCGTCTTGCTGGACTATTGGATGGAATAGCAACTTCAATAATAATTTCAGTAAATAAAGACTCTAAATAAAAACCTATATTAACCATACTTAACTTGTAAACCTAATATTACGCATAAGAACTTACTCAAATTTAATTTTCCACAACCGAGCAAAATTAAATTGAAGTAGGATTCATATTTTCTACCCTCTTGTGTTTCTTTGTGATGGGTCTTAAATTTTTATCACTCAGTTAAATAACAGGGAAAAGCCATCAGGTACCGAAATTAGGGAATGCGCAACTCAGGATGGCGCCAAAGGCATGTTCTCTTAGCTTTTTTTAATAAAAAAACCTAAAGGTGCATTTAATATTACCGATACAAAATTTCACAACAAATATTTCACAGTAATCAAAATTGTTTCAAAGTTTATAAGTGGTCTTTTTAATACCTAAATCATTTACTGCTTCCATATTGAGGCAGCATTGGCGCTCAACTAAGAAATAATCACATTATATCTACGTACCTGGTTCGGGCTTTTGACGAAGAACGGCAATGGAACTGTAATATCTGAAGACGATGGGCATAGTTCCTCTGCCATGTCTGCCAAACTATCGCGAAACCCTCCACCTACAACAAAAGGAAAAGCCAATATTTAGTCAGGGGAACCAAAAAATCTCTCAACAACACTGCAATATTTCCTTCCTTGAGTCACCCATCAGTCGACGGTAAAAAATTCACAAAGTTCGTGCACCATGATCCTCGCTTATTCGTTGCGAACAGAAGTTATAATCCCGTGTAGCCAGTGGAGTTAGGATACGTGGCTTTCCAGCTCTGGGGACCACAGGTGCACTTTTCACGCCGGTTCGTCGTGTCGGGATACATGTCTGGGCAGCGACATATGTCAGCGTTCAACAACTGCAGATATGTGATCGAGCAACAGTTAGTGTCCAAGAATCTGATCCGTAAAGTAGAGCGGTTTCGACTGATGCATTGAAAACTTTGAATTTTTGTTTCATATTTGATAGCACCTTTCCAGATTTTATCAAGAAAGTTGATTGCGTTCCACGCCTGGCCAATGCGCGAATTCATACCATAACCAGAGTCGGTAAATCCACCCAGAAAAGTTTAGTCGTGAACACATTCAATTGGTGAACCATCTGAGGAGACCTGAGTGGTAGTTGTTGAGGGGTTCTGATGCACATATTTGGTTTTTGGAGGATTTAGGATTAACTACTTAATTTTCACCGAGTACAACATTTTCAGAAGATCAGATGGCCAAAAGCTCCAATAAAAATAAGTCCAGCAAACTCTTGACCGTAATTAATTCTTTACCCTTAAAAAAACTCTGGGGTAAGGGTACTACCGTTCCCACCCATTTGAAATGCATGCGAATTATGGGTCAGGTGGGCGAACAAACAGTTACAAGGTTACAGTTGTTGAGTCACAGGAAGTTGTTCCAACTAAAGTGAAAATAACAGCAGAAAAAATATACGGCATGTACGGGCATGCACTGCAATCGCTTGTTGACAAATAATCAATACTATTGGTGCAAGAAAGCTGGCATTTTCCGTATCTGGTCAGAAATACTAAAATGGGCCCNGATCAGATGGCCAAAAGCTCCAATAAAAATAAGTCCAGCAAACTCTTGACCGTAATTAATTCTTTACCCTTAAAAAAACTCTGGGGTAAGGGTACTACCGTTCCCACCCATTTGAAATGCATGCGAATTATGGGTCAGGTGGGCGAACAAACAGTTACAGGGTTACAGTTAGTTAACCTAATCATTGAGTCACAGGAAGTTGTTCCAACTAAAATGAAAATAACAGCAGAAGAAATATACGGCATGTACGGGCATGCACGGCAATCGCTTGTTGACAAATAATCAATACTATTGGTGCAAGAAAGCTGGGATTTTCCGTATCTGGTTTACCAGCTGGTATGATTTAGCCAAAAAGGAAATATTGAAGCTATGAAGTCTGATATTAGAATGCCTGTAAGCACACAATATGCCTTGGATTGTTATACTTGATAAACAAGGGCCAAATACATATGTCGCATGTGCTAAAGAAGTCAATGGGGGTCAAAATTGATCCCCCATGTGTGACGGATTCCCAGAAGTAGGATATCATGAATGTGTCTGGTCTTGAATCTTAAAAGTGAAACTAATTAGGCTTTAAAAGTCCACCAACAGGAACAAGCAATCACAACCTAAGAAATGTTTCCATTGCTAAAAATAGATAAAATGATATATTTTCTATAAAGATATCAGCCAATTACGAAAAAATATAACAAAGTGAGTTGCTTCTATAAACAACTTCTATTAGGAAATATTGGCAGGGTACTTCTTTTCCTGTACCATTTATACAGACTAAAAACGAACCAAGGCTTTAGTATTTAAAACTGTAGCTTAGCAATTAAATACATTTCATATATCAGCTCATTACTCCAATGACACGATACGTTTTATCATGACACGGCCTAACGACTTAAGCTCAGTTTTAAAAGATGTTAAAAGATTGTAAAAAGTGAAAAAGTTTGTGCAACGAACTGGGTGTTGTTATTGGGAGTAGTTGATCTGACCTTGGAAGGAAAGTCATCATGCTGTGAAAAGCTTAGCTTTATACGCGTCGTTGGGATGAAAAATCCAATAATAACCTTATAAGGTATTCTTAAGACAGATTCATGCCTATCTACTGCACAAGCGGGATAGGCCCATACAGTGGTCCAGCAGTACCCACATTTTCACGCACCAACTGGCGAAACCTAATCATACCAGACATCACTTAACCGTGGCTCTGTTGCAGAAGCGATCTGTAACCATACCTGCGAGAAAGCGAAACATCGGTAACTCACAATAATTTAGTGCTCTGCTTCCATATTCATAATGTCAAAAACAAAAGGAGAAAAAAGGACGGGGTAAGACCATAATCAATACGTAAACAATATATCTGAATCCTTAAGTACTAAACATTATCCGTACCTTGATCAATTATTCCCTCTCCAATAAATTTGCATTCCCACCATTGATCAAATTTCTGTGACCATCTGCCACAAAATATTAAAAAATAGCTCTTAGATAAAGCTGTAGCAACCACGCGAAAAAGAAGTCAATGTAAAACTATATGCAATATCTGGGGGCCATCAGGTTCATTACTAACAACAGTAATAAGATTTTACCTACAAAGACGACGACAGCGACAACGAAGATGACTACTGAAACGGTCTTATGGCATTCGTCAAAAATACACTGATGAATAATGCGAGTAATCGAGCGTCAGTTGATAAAATCTTTTGCATCATCAATATAAAAAAACACAAGACAACTCCAAACGTTTTACTTCCTCTAGAAGTGTTAAAAATATAAGAGTGAATAACATGTACAGTCAAAGTTTGTGCCCGGGATGAAGCTGGGGGCGAGGGGGGCTATGACCCCTTCGCCCCTAACTTTGTGAAAATATTTCAGCCTCTGAAATATTTTAGCTGCACCCCCTTTGAAATATATAGTCTGCAAAACTACTACTACTACTATTATTATTACTACTACTGCTATTACTACCACTGCAAATAATAATCATAATAATATTCCGGCTAACCCTTGTTTACTATTGTCTATCTTCTACAAGGAACATGTCGTCGTTATACACGATGACAGACCACTCTTCTCTGTCATTAATCAAATTTTGGTCTGTTATTCCGTCTCATCTCTTGGTCCACTCAGTCAAGCAATTTCATCTTTCTTCTGCCCTTTTGTTGGGTCCCTCTTATTTTCATTTGCTATGAACTTCTTATTTATGATCCTTGCTCCTGCGCATGTAGTTGCATGCGCAGGAGAAAGGATCCTTTATTTGTTTATTTATTTGAGCCTTTAGTTGTAACATAACTAGCAATGGCGTAATTGTCGGGGTTTTTTATTGTATTACTTTTAACATTACCCTTCCTAGTCATTCCTTGACTTCAACACAATATTTTCATCTCAGTTACGCGAAAGCGCTACTCTTCATTTGGGCAGAGTCCCTATCACGGATGACTCCCTGTAAGTTATTTTGTTCACGATATTTTAATCCCAGACGTCGGCTTTTATGCAACCACCATATCTATCAACCACTGAACTAAGGTTTTCAAAGTGGCTTACAGTTGGCAACTCTTTGGTCTTGAAGCTTGACCACTTCATGCTAGTTTGAAGTCCTAAATATTATCTTTTCCGACATAGCTTTACCGCAATGATGTCTACGATGCTTCTCTATTTCTCTACCCAAATACCTCCATGAAGGTTGCACACCTGATGTTAACACGTCATCCAATATTTGTTCCAGGTATTGGACCCCGTGGTCAATCAACGTCTTCCAAACTCCAATCGGTATGGGGGCAGAACCGTATGTCTTGTTGGCCTTCGTTCTCTTAAGCTATTCCCTCGTGCCTTATTTTCAGCACATCAATGGGAAGTTTTCATTGGATTAGTGGTATTTTATTTCTTTATTTCACCACCAAATTTCTGCTAAGTCCCACCAAATTACTTCCACTGATATTACTACTCTATTACTACAGCTACTTCAACTACTACAACTATTACTGCTGCTATTACTGATAATAACACTACTACTATTAGTAATAGTGCGACCACTGAGAAAAAACTAATGTCAATACTCAATATTTCCCTTTTTTCCGTCAAGTCCTTGCCTTTCGACTGCAGTTTTACGCTTGTCAATAAAGTGCACCTGGGCAAAACAACTTGTACGATAATATGGTTTGTCCTGTTAATTGGCAGTGCAATAGAGCATGGGAAGACAATTACTGCATTACCTCGGTTTTGCGTACAATTATTGCGAAAAATACAGTTGAATTTGAAGCTACCTATAATACAAATTGGTCAACAGTTCCAATGATACAAAATCTAAAAATATTGCGTCAACGTGTATATCAATTGAGACACCAAATAAAAACATGAAATAATCAACTGTCAAGTTGTTGGTACCTGAAATCAAGCTTTACTTCACATCCATCTGGCCGTAGTGCCTTGTAAAGCTTCAAAACAAGAAAATAAGTGTTCGATTATTTGTGGTACTGATAACGATCTCACATCAAAACGAAACTATTATAACCCATTTTCGGTTTCGTGGATTTAAATAACGTAAACGACAAAAGCTCAGTATAATTTTGCCATTCAATTTAAGTATGTTTTGACGAAACTTTACAAATGAGTTTCGGCCAATTGTCTCTATCCCTCGTAATTATGGTTGATTGCAAGATATTTTAAACAAAGTAACAAAGAAATATGCTGTAAACAGCACATAGCAAAAATATGTATAGTGTAAATATGTTGAAGTGAGAAAGTACAGTAGCAGAAATGTGCAATTTAACTTAAAAGCAAAAATGAGGAAATCTCGACGCTAAAATTACACACACACCGAACCTGTACTCATCTTTATAAAGCTTGGGGTCTTATTTGTAGAAGATGGTGATGATAGTACACAGTGACAAATTTTGGAATGAAACTGTGGACGCTGGAATAGCAAGGCATCCATGAACGTACCAAAAATCTCTATGGTTCATTATGTTCATATAGTGTTTTTTTCTTAAGTTGCTAAATGAGAGTGTCACAAAATTCCATATTTACACCATTCCAGGCAATACGTAAGGTACAAATCAAAACTGTGCAGCACACTAAAGCTTGTGATCTCAATCCATAGCAAAACATTACTAACCTGGTTAAAAATTGAACATTTTCCATCTGGATCTTGGCTTGGATTGACTAAATGTTCTGCAGCTAAAAGTCGATTAACAAATATCTTTGGTGCCGCTGGGGGCCTCCTATAAAAATTAAAGTGCCACTAATTATGCATCATATAACGCAATATTCGATAACACTCCAAAAATTATTTTTAAGGACTATCAACTTTGTAAATGGTGGTTTCATTTCAAGATTACTAAAAATACCATGTAATATTGGTTTGTACTTCTATCCCACATAAAGTACTTGCCCAAAGAGCATCTTGCGCTAGATATATGAAGCGATAAAAAGAGACCTTCAATGGTCCAGTTTTGTGCATCCACTCTAGTAAAAGCATCATTTTTGCCGATTACGCTGGATTTACTTCCCAGTAAACCCCGCTAGTACGTTTTGAGGTTGCTCTTAGCCTTCGACCATGTGAGTTTTATCTTCAAAATACCCTGAAAGGACTACAGTTTCAAACTTAACAAATGTTAACTTAACAAATGTTAGGGCCGTCATAAGGTCAGAAATATCCAAATGTGTCAGTCATTACATTAAAAACTGGCGGGACACCAAACCAGAATGCCTCTAAAATAGCTGTACTAAAGTAAACATTTCATTTCAAAAAACCTGATTTCCTGCAAGTGGTTTCATAAAATACAATTATCTATCATCTTCGTCATAAAAGTTAACAAACCGTGTCGGTGTTTTGGAAGGGTTTTCATCTAATCTCTCTTCCCTTATATTGTTTAGGTGTGCTTCCTAGAAAAATTATTGATCAAATTTTATTTAATACACAAAATTCGCTGGGTTGTTTTTTTTTTGGGGGGGAGGGGTTGGCTCTCCAAACTGAGATGTGCATTCGGCGATGCCACCCTTAAATGTGTTAATCCCGAGGTGAAATAACGGCAAAACGTGGCTACTTCCAACATCTCATGACCGGCAAAACGTTGCCGGCCCTAAAATGATTTTGCTGTACTGTATTACCGATTGGAAAGCTATCTTCCAAAAGTGATAGTTTCCTTTTCACTTTAATACCATTGGTTAAAAAAGGATTCCATTGGTTTCAAGACATGGAAAAAAACCGTTTTTTAATTCAAAAATTGGAGCCAATGAAGAGTTCTTTTGGATTAGTTTCTTACTTCAATGCGCTAAAGCAACATATACACAAAACAAATGGTCATATATACCACAAATCTAACAAAGATTGGTACCTCAGTCTGCATTTATTTTAAGAGACGAAAATTTCAGACTGACGGAAGGTAGAATATGACGCAATATTCAATTAGGGCAAATTTTCATTTTTCCCAACAGTAACAATCATCTTTACAGGTTCTAGAATGTGTGTCCGCAGACGCAGCTTTGCGAGATATTGCTCTTCACTGGTCTCTAGCTGCAGGCTTGATGCTCTTTTTATCCCAATGAACATTTGTCTATGACGTTAAAGTATTTGTACATCAATAGGGGAGTCGATCATCCTTCTCACTCTTGGGAGCGTGCCTCCTAAGTAAATTTTTGAGGGTCCTTTTGGGCTTTTATAAAGGAACAGGTTCTTTAACTTTCGTTAATTTTGTTATGGTGTGGAGTTTGGTAATTTGGTGCCATCAACAATTTTATGTGCTGTTAGTGGCTATACCATGTTTTTAAAAAGAACTGCAACATCTTGGCATGTCGAGATGTTCATAGTATGCATGCAATTTCATATCTATTCTAGTTAAGTTATGGAGTGTTCCGCTTTTGGAAAACTATCCATTCACTTGCAATTCGGTATTTGACTGCATCTTGTGGGTTGTTATTATGTAACAGTTAACGTCCTTGGTGTATAAAAATTATGGTTTGTTCAATTAGTTCGTGGTCAGAATTTAGTAATATCAACGCTATCCGAAAATTATTTTCTTACCCTGATTCCGAATCCCTCAGTAAATGATCTATCAGTCCACTAACCTTTCGTGACAAGGGAAGAAACTGCCGAACAACCTAAATGGTGATATAAAAAACATCAATACAATCGAACTCTTATAGCCCTTTAAATGTAACGCAACAAAACCTACTTCCGTTAAATATTTATCCCAAGCTTGGCGTTCTATTGTGAGGAGGGAGTTGCACATGACCCCAGCACCCTTACCTTGAAAAAGTACATTATCTCATAATGAAAGCAAAACTTAAAGAAGTTCTCAATTGTTTTTAGATGTAATTCCCTGATGATGTGTGTATAACATGAAAAATATTGCAAGCAGTCGTTGGCTCCATTCATTCACAAATTTTATACAGACCCTAAACAAAAAAGAATTCAGATATGCATGTGGTAGAGTTTTGAGCCTTCGGCTGAAAACTCCATTTGAGTCCATCCACTATTTACGGCATTTGACAGGCAATCATGCATAAGAAAAATGCAAAAGCTGTACGGTGTGATTGTAACAGAGCAGAGGTGGTAAAGCTCATCATTCAAAATGCAACGATTAAGCTGCACGCGCTTTACCAAAGAACTAAAATTGAAGAAGAAATCTAGAAAGATAGGAAATGTGATTTAATTGCAAAACTTACACAGAAAGGACTTTTAACGATAGCAAAAATTGGACTCTATTCTCAATCCCAAACAAGGTTTTCGAAAATGCACCCACTACCATCATACCCAAGCAAATGTTGTAAAACAGTGTTACACTTCGTAGATACAAAAAGGCCATTGACTGTATTCTTCAAGAGATTCTATGGAAGATTATGAGACTTGGGTGGGGGGTACTTTTAATAAACGAGTAAACCGGCTGGCCCATCTCCTGATAAGAGACAACAATTCACTTAAAAGAACACCACATGAATGGTAACCAGAAGGCAAAAGGAATGGAGGAGGCCAAAAAAGGGTGAGCATGGGGCGCACTGGCAGCAGCTTTAAAATTGGACTAATTGTGGTACAAGAATAAAGTTCAAGTTATAGATATGACTATTTCGGGTAAACCGGTCACAATACAGAAATTAAATTAAAAAATTAGAGAAAATTGTTATTCAAATTTAATTGTCATAAAACTTCAACAAGAAACAAAAATCAACCTTTTCTCACCAAAAACAGCATACCTCGATTTCTTTAAATGTTCCAGCAGTGTATTCCCATAAAGGCAGCAAATAATTTATTACAGAATCAAACAATGTCATAAATCTACAAATGGGGAAACGAATAATTAAAGTTGATATTAAAAGTTGCGTTGAGAAAACTGAAAACAATAAGATATTCCTCATTGTTCAACAAGTTCTTTTGAACTTGTTGAACAATGAGGAATATCTTATTGAAAATCTTGACGGTGTCGGCTAAGGAATAATAATAATAATAATAATAATAATAATAATAATAATAATAATAGTTTGTCCTGGGTATTGACATTAAACTGCATCCGGTTGTGAAGTTACGACGTGGGAGAATGAGGTTACCCTTTGCCACAACTACCTCCTTGTCACCCTTGAGCAAGGTGTAGAACCTGTTAGCCTACCCGGAGACTCTAAAGTACTGGGTTGACATCCAGCGGGGTTAAGTCTGTCTCAAATGAGAAGGAAAGCTCAAAATAATAAACCTGACTAGAACTGAGTCATTAGCCTTGGTCGGCATTCGTCCTACGAGAAGAAAACTCAGAACAATAAACCAACCGCAGTTGTAAATTTCAGATTGACGCCTGGAGGGATGTATCTGTGTCTCATGGTAGGGATTGGATCTTAAGCCTTGGTCGGTAACAATCCTAGAGGTGGTGTCTCGATAAAAACACTGGTGGTTGTAAAAACTGAAATCCACTAATCCTCTAATGAGTGTTAAAATGTAAAATCAGATTAATGAAAATAAAGGCGTTAATGGGACCGGAACTGTAAGTGAAGGTCCCTCGCCCGGCAGGTATTCCCCGGCACAGCGGCGGGGATCCGGTCGTTAGCCTGCGACTGCAAGAATGTATTGGAGTAAAGAGATGAAGAAGGTAGTCATGGAATGCTTTTATAGAAGTAAACCGTTTTATGAAAATATGAAGCCTGTTAGAGGTTATAGGCAAAGAATGTTTAGAGAGTGGAGAGATACGGGTTTGGTTGAGTTAACGGAGCAGCGTGTATGTGATCAAGCAAGAGCCATTAGAACGAATGGGTGATTGTCTGAATTAGAAATAGAAATTATAAAGAGAAAAGTAGAAGAAGAATTCCAAGTGGGGGTTTTTGTAATGAAGGAAACTAATATAGATGGAAGGACGACTAATGAAGTTGAGGAGAACAGCTATGAACACGGGAGAATGACAGTGGACATAGAAGATGCATATGATATGGCAATGACTGGTGGTAATATGAATGAAGAGCTAAAGGAAATAGTTGATAAATTGAGAAAATCATTGTAGAAAAGCGAACAAGCGATGGCACTCTTTTTAAAAAGGCTGAAAGGGAAACTACAAGACTTCAAACTGAGAGAGTGAATTCAGCAATCAGGTTTGTAAGAACTAAAAACATCACGGAAACGAAAAATCTGATTAATGTTGCAAGTGTGTGTGTGTTGCTGTACAGATGAGATTGAAGAAATTTCAACCTAGGCAAAAAAAACCCCAAGGTGTAAACAGATGGGTACGACAGCGGTGGGGTTTCTCCATCTTCTCTTTGTTTTTCACTAGTGACAAAACAAACTTCAGTTTTCTTATTCTTGCATCTTAGTCTAGTCTAGTACCAGCAAAATAGCTATTAACCAAAATGAACGTGATTTTAACAGCGGTATTAAAGTTTTGTACCAATAACAGTTTATTGTTTAATAACGGCGTCCCATGCTCGTGAGGCAATTTGATATGACGTTTCATGGTTCTTGTGCCCTAGTCATATGGTGTCAACTGGAGCCATTTTCTCATCAAACTGTCTTGTTGCAGTTCAGTAGATTATACCTGCTTATTCTTTCAGTCCTACTAATATTCGTCTTCGTGCACTATATTCACATATCATGTTTTTAAATGTTTGCACACCTTCCTCCATTGTCCATGTCTCTGCACGATACAGAAGATTATTACAGATTAGCAACTACCTTATCATGATCAGCATCTTGTCCCTCCATGTGACTTCCATTGGATTTATTTTCTGGCTATTAAAATTAGCTGTAAAAATGCTTTCCAGTTAGATCATTCTTTTAATTAGAGATAATTTTTTCAAGAAAAGCAAATTTTCAAACTCCCTTCGTCTTTCATGCTTTTTGAATCATTGTAAAGAGGAGCAGAAACGTCTCAATGCGATTTCGCCGCAATATCCTACCTCATTATTATTTTGTTGTGGTTATTCTTGGTTTTCTTTCCATTTCAATATTGAAACAAATAACAGCAACAGTGGCGGATATGTGGCAGGCATTTTTTAAACAATAGTAGCTACGTAAAATAATGAGCACACTATTTACAAGCAAATAGAAATTATTTCAGGTATAAGTATACTTTTTTTGCTGGCTAAAGCTAATGTGGATCCTCACACTTGTTGGCTGAAACTAAATTGGTGCATGGGCATCAAAAATTGGTATTGTGATGATCAAAAAAGCTGACAATGAATTCATCCAAGATGACATCAACAGCAGCATACTCCTGGCGAGAGATTTCTGTGTTAGCTACTGAGGCACCACGCCCTTCTTTGCAAGGGTCATTACAACACCTCCACGGCTGAGTGCACCTGGCCTGAGACACAAGCTCATAATTTTCTGACAGCTATTGGGATCTGTCACATCATCGGCTATTAGTAAAAAAATCTACATCTTCAAGCAAAAACGATTACTATTAACAATAATGCCCACGAATTTTAGTTTCGATTCCTATTCTTTGTTTGCTTTATACAGAATATTACTTAGACTTGGAATTTCCCATTTGGAAATTCCACTAAAATTGCTACACGTAATGAGTGTAAATTGGATGTTTTTCCCACCTGGCCGTCAGTTATATTACCAAGCATTAGATTTAAGAAACTAATCCAAATCTATCACACCCCTTCCCCCAACGATGCCGTAGTGTCCAAGGTCCTCGCTTGGTTTAGAATCTTTTAGACTGTAAATCCCGCACATATCATTTTCTTGTGAAAATAAATACAGAATCATACATTAATTATAATACTGACTGTATTGTGAACAATAAACATGAACTGGAAATAAGCACAACTTCCAATACAGAATAATGCTTGACATTTTTGAACAATTGGCTGTTGGGTGTCATAATTTTGTGGGGGTTGACAGTCTGACCATTTAATGTAGAGTTATCTAGACCTATGAGAAAATGTCTCTGTATCACAATGGTGAAGAAACCTTAAAAATATTCCTTGATCCAGACGGTAATCCTGACCAACATTAAAATTTAATCAGTTCTGTCTAGTGCTACTATGGACATTTCCTGGCAATTTCATCAAAATCCATTCATTACTTTCAAAGTTATTTTGCAAACAAACAGGCAAACGGACAAACGCAGGCGAAAATATAACCTCCTTGGCGGAGGTAACAATATGCAGCGAAAATAATAATATTTATAAAAACACAGAAACATTAAAAGCAGCTGATGTTAAATACCTTAACAACACTAAACTGCGACGATAAAGAAAATCTTTGTCTGTTGCCTCCAATTTGGGGAACCTAAAGTAAAATAAAATGTCAAATTATAAATAAAACGAGGATTACAGATCTAACAAGGGCTTTAAAAATAACAGGTTTTAGAAATTCTAAACATGAACAATGTCCGTCATCAGCAATCTACCAACCGTGTAAGTAGAAAACTTAGTAAATATTCGCACTGTAAAGTTAGATACATAAACAAAGGTTAAATACTGTAAAAAAAAGTGAAAAATATAAATAACAACCAATATTGTGTGCATGAGAAGGTGAAATGATATGTGAATTTTACCCACTATCATCTTTATCTACGGACGCACTTAAGAACACAAAAGTGGTTCAATCAATAGTGCGTGCATTTTTATCCGGTTTTGGCCTTATTTTCTTTTGGTTAAGAATCATAAACATTTTAGCTAGATGACAAAGGAAAGCAGTCAAAAGCCAAAGAATTCCACAATCTAGCCTTCCAAGTAAAAACCCTATATTCCTCGAAGGACTTATTTCAAGGAACAACAACTGCACGAGGATGAAGACGTTGAGAGGAAAGAGCTGGTAAAAACTGAGTTGGTACCAACAAGGAAATCTTATTACAAAGATTCCCAACAAAATACCCATAGAAAAGACTAAGACAGGCTTTCCTCAAAGTGAAAAAGGTTGAAGAGAAGCAGAAAGACTTGTAAGATCCAAGTCTTCCTCCTTCTTCCGGTTACAAATATGCCTCTGGACCGAATTAAGAAATCAAGAGGGCATGAGGAAACATTTGTCCGGATGTGACATCAGTATTCCAAGCAAGGACGAATGGCAGACTTATGGAGATACAAAATGACCACAGATAAGAGATCATTTCTGGTATGATACACACAAGCAACATTTTTTAGAAGCAGACTTACTAACAGACTGAATATAAGAAACGCCAAAAAGAATCTGGAGAAAATGAGAAATCAATTAATCTCATTGAATACGATTCTTCAGGAAGAGAAACAACTTAATCAATGTTAACATCAGAGTACTTTTGCATGAATATTGAAGTAACATAATGCCTTTCCTTTCCAGTGAACAAGATCACTTGCAGTTTTGCTGCGTTGAAAGAAAACAGTAACCCCCTACCCCTCCCCACTCATTCTTTGACAGCCTAAAAGTCGAACTCAAAATCTTTCGGAGGTTCCATTTGTTCCTGGTGAGTTGTCTTGTAACCAATACCAGAGTACAGGGTAGCACCATCAGCGCAGTTGTAGACTAAAGCAAGTTACAAGGAAGATAATTGATGCAAAGAAAGAAGGAAGTTGATCAAGAATATAACCTTGAGAAACGTCAGGATCAACGGAATACTCATACGATGCAATTTCATCCAGTGTGACAAACATTTTGGGATCTGAGAAAAAGGGCTAAATGATACCAAAGACCCTTCGACCAGTACGTAATCAGAAAGCTTATTAAGCAAGCCTATGTACCACACCTTACCAAATACCTCAGAAATATTCTGCACCATAGAACCTTCTTCATCAGACGTACCCATAAAGAGCCACCGGTCGAATGAACTTCTATTTCTGTGCTGAAAATTTTCTAATGTTACACAATCATATGAATTATATAAAAGAAAAATCTCCGATGGGTTGGTTTAAGAACCTGGTACTGGTGGCTCCAGTGGCAAGGGTTTCTCGTTATATAGGAAATTGGTTCAAACCTGGCTCTGCTTCACTTCAGGTTTCGTGTATCATATATTTAGTTGTACGCCTATACCCATAATTTTTAGGGAAGTTATGCAATTTTACTGCTCATTTTTGTTTGCTTACTAATTACTTCTTGCCTGTGCTGGGTTGCTTTAGTTTATTTCTCAAATAACTTTTGCCCATTTTTAATGACAGCAAAATTTATTAATTTATCACTTGGAAAAAATGTTTGCCATGTTTTTTCGTTACCCTTTCCCTCCCTCCCTCCTCCATTTTAGTAGGAGGAGGGGCGGAACTAACATTGCGTCCAAGTGTTGTGTAATAAGATGCAGGGTGTGGTAGCAGATATATTATTGGATTGGTAATAACCTAATCGCAAAATAAGCACAAAACAAAGGAACATATTGGTACAAATCAAATTCAACATTTCAAGAATTAAATGTATCTTAAAAGTTCAGTTGAACAACTCAACTAAAAATGTGCATCATCAACATCACAAGTACAAGTGGTAGCTATACCCCAAATGCTGACCAATTCGATTTTTATAACCGCAGCATAATATAAAACTCAAAAGTCATTAGAATAGAAATGGTCACATGTTTGGCCAGAACTACTTTGCAGTTTTCTTGTTTAATAAAGTACATTACAAAATGGGTCAGCAAAATGTAACAAATGACATTAGAAAAAAGAACAAAAACAAAAAAGAAACGACCATTTTTCGTACCTGACCATATCTCCATTAAAAATATCCCTATTTAGCCCAGCCTGTTTTTGTTTGCTTGATACTATCTTGACACCATGTATTCTACAATCAATGCCACTTTCTGAAACAAAAAAATGCAATGAAAGGATACGAGATTTACTCTATTTCACTTATTGTATTAGCCTTGTCGTTATTACGTTAAACAACAACACACTGCGACCAGCTGGCAAACAAGAAGAATTCAGTCAACATGGAAACATACCCATCAATAATATTAGCTCTTCGCTAAACCCGATGAAACAACAATCAAGTTTTTATTGGCCATCAACAGTTCTAAGGAAAGATGTATAACATGCATGATTAAGGTCCTGAATTCCTCATTCACAGACGATGTGTAACGTTCCTATATGTCTTTGCTTTTCTGCGTGTGTATGCATGCACAGAAAAACAAAGATTTTGGTGCTTTTCATTTTGTCAGCAATACCTTATTAGGTAAGTGCCCTCTTTTTCTTTTTTCCTTGATTGAATGCGTCAGTGTCGAATTTGTCCTCTAATTATATTCTTTTCCCTTTATCGAATGTATTGATATTTAATGTGTCACAACTCAATTACTCTTTTAATGGTATCTGCTGTTCGTACTCAACAACTGACCTTCTGTGTTATTTGTTTACGTTTTCACATACTTGGTCTGGATTGTTACAAAATAGGTTTGTTTCATAAATATACATATATACATGCAGTATTAGGAGTAAACTCCAAACAGCCAGATGTTAAGGCTTCTATTTTGACAAAATAATAACATATAAAAAAACCAAAAAAAAACCAAAAACAAACAACTTATACATCACAAACAAATTTTATACGACTCGAGACGCAATACATAAACAAAGCCACAGAAGACATTCATACATACATACATACATACATATATACATACATATATACATACATACATACATACATACATACATACATACATACATACATACATACATACATACATATTGATTGCTCCATCTTGACAGAAGTTTGCCATCTCTTCAACTTGATACTGTGTTTCCGTGCGCAAGTAGCTGACTCTTCAACCAAGCTTCTGTCTTGCTTGAACGATCACTGACATGGCAAATGAACTTTCTTATCTTTGAAGCTGCATGCAGATGACCTTCATTATGAATCTTGNAGGCTTCTATTTTGACAAAATAATAACATATAAAAAAACCAAAAAAAAACCAAAAACAAACAACTTATACATCACAAACAAATTTTATACGACTCGAGACGCAATACATAAACAAAGCCACAGAAGACATTCATACATACATACATACATACATACATACATACATACATATATACATACATATATACATACATACATACATATATACATACATACATACATACATACATACATACATACATACATACATACATACATATTGATTGCTCCATCTTGACAGAAGTTTGCCATCTCTTCAACTTGATACTGTGTTTCCGTGCGCAAGTAGCTGACTCTTCAACCAAGCTTCTGTCTTGCTTGAACGATCACTGACATGACAAATGAACTTTCTTATCTTTGGAGCTGCATGCAGATGACCTTCATTATGAATCTTGGAATGTCTCGTTAGACTGCTTGCTGATCTCCAGACTAGACCATAGGTAGTACAACTATGCATTGATGGACGAGGTAGCAAGTTTTTCTCATAAAATTGTTGATCTTGCCTTCGACTGTGTGACTTTAGATGGTTCACCAGTCCAGATTTTGATAAAAGAAACCTACCACACACAGTGCACTTCATTTCCTCCTGAATATCAACAGGTACTGCTCTTTCATCGTGCTTTCTTAGAGCACGCTTTAATATAGCATGACCTACACGCCTTTCTTCAAATTCTTTACATACTTCCCTGAATTTTTTCCTCTATTGGAGATAGTCTGCTGTTATCACTTTCCAGTTATTTACATCAATCTCCAGTAGTTTCAAATTGCTCTTCAGCACATCCTTAAACCTTTTTTTTTTTGCTTTTGTTGTGGTCTTTTTCCTTTAATAACTCACCATAAAACAACTGTTTAGGGAGTCTTTTATCTTCCATCCTGACAAGGTACCCGGTCCAGCGCATCTGATTCTGGATAATACACATCTCAATGCTGGTGCTGTTGGATCGTTCAAGAACTGCAGTATCAGGTGTGAAAGTATTCAAATTGATGTTAAAGATTCTCCCAAGACAATTTTGATGAAACCTTTCCAAAAACATGAGATGTCGCTTATATGTAGTCCATGTTTCTGAGCCACATAACAAAGAAATAAGCACACATACTTTATAAACATTAATCTTTGTCTTTGATGTAATTCCCCGAGCTGACCATACCCGTTTCTCCAACTTAACCAAAAGCAGAACTGGCTCTGGCTATTCTGTGGTTTTTTCAGCATCCAGAGTGCAATCCCTGCTTAGTGTACTACTAAAATATACAAAGCTATCAGTAACCTTTAACTTCTTCCCACAAATTAGAATATGTGGTTCAGCATATGGGTCTCCAATTGGAGGTGAAAACATAACGTAAGTCTTCTTCAGACCATTGAAGCTAACCCCGGCCTTCGTTTTATGGTGTAACTGTTTGACCATCTTTACAAAAATTGCAGTGCATCCAAGTTTCATAAGAATCTTCCGGAGTGCAGTACAATTGATGGTATCCAAAGCTTTGGTCAGATCAATAAAGGCTTGATATAATGGCACCTGTTGCTCCACACACCTGCCCATAAGTTGGCGAGCAGTGAATATCATAGCCATTGTTCCACGTCCAGCTCGAAAACCACATTGAGTCTCTGAAATGATACTAGTACAGATCCAAACCATCAACCGATTTGACAGAATCTTTGAAAGAACTTTCCCCACCGCTTCAGGTACGCTGATACCTCTATAGTCGCCACACTCAGACTTCAATCCCTTCCCTTTATAAATAGAAAGCATTATCGCGTCCACCCATGCTTGAGGAACAGTCCTGCCAAGCCATACAGCAAGGACGAGCATATGAATTGCATTAGCAAGCTTATCTCCTCCAAACAGCAATAATTCGATGGGTATCCCGTCCAATCCTGGTGCTTTCCCAGTGTTAACTTCTTTCATGGAGTTTTTTGTCTCATCAATACTGGGATCTGTCATTATCTCCTCAATGATGTCCTTTTGAGGTAGACCATCAATAACTAATTCATCTATTTCTGATGAATTATCAAACAGGTCAGTAAAATGTTCTATTCACCGTGCTATAATGATTTCAGCATCTTTGAGCAGCGTAGAACCATCTTTTTATCTCATGGGCATCATTCTTGGAGGTTGTGGTCCAAACACTTGTCTAATTTTATTGTACAAAGCTATTGAATCTTTACAGTTGTATGCGCTCTGAATATCGGCTAAGACTCCAAACCACCATTTGTTCTTTATGTGTCGAATCTCATGCTGCAAGTTAGATTTTGCTTCCTTGAAAGGTCTTTCTACACATGCTCTAGTTGAACCGGAAGTACACAGAGATTTCTCATGAAGGCTGATTTTCTCATCCAGGAGACGGGTAATTGCACTATCATTCTCATTCATAAATACATAAAAATACATACATATAACATACATACATACATACATACATACATACATACATACATACATACATACATACATACATACATACATACATACATACATGTATAATGAAAAGTTGGAATATTTATTTATTTCTATCCAAACTGTTCGCTGCCAGTCCCAATTTCGTTAATCAAATATTTACAGCTTAAAACGGTTCCTAATGATATTAAAAACAACAGTGATAAAGACAGCGAGGAAAAAGATTCATTTGAAAAACAGGGTTCAGTTTTGAACGCAATATTATTGGATAAATTNCCAGGAGACGGGTAATTGCACTATCATTCTCATTCATAAATACATACAAATACATACATATAACATACATACATACATACATACATACATACATACATACATACATACATACATACATACATACATGTATAATGAAAAGTTGGAATATTTATTTATTTCTATCCAAACTGTTCGCTGCCAGTCCCAATTTCGTTAATCAAATATTTACAGCTTAAAACGGTTCCTAATGATATTGAAAACAACAGTGATAAAGACAGCGAGGAAAAAGATTCATTTGAAAAACAGGGTTCAGTTCTGAACGCAATATTATTGGATAAATTAAAACACATACGCATACACACATACATATATGTCTGTTTGTTTGCCTGTAACAAAAAAGTACAATGCCCACCTATAGCATATTTTGACAAGCCAATTGATGATACTAAATAAAGTTTGAATGAACTCACATTTGCCACTGGTGACCAGGAAAGATGGCGTCCTACAATAAAGGAAATCTGGATTGGGTCGAAGCCCTAGGAAAGGGTAAGCTGTATATTTATAAGGTTATGTAATTTTTTCCAATGCATTTTCAATTGTTCAAAACACAAGATTTGAAATGAAAAGAAAATGGTGAAACTAAGCGGAAATTTAAAGAAAAGCTTTAACTTAACAGAACGAGTTTAGGGATCGAAATTAGTTTATTAAAAGTACAATAAGAATTTTAAATAAATCTAGAATAAGGCAAGTGTAAACCCACCTTTACATTCTTTAATTTTAATTTCAATGGTTTTAAAATATTCTGTCATGTTTTCCAAAATACAATAGTCACCAGTATGCGTCCTAAAACAGACACAAAAACAAATTTAAAGAATTAAAGATCAAATTAAAGTTTATTTCAGCCAAAATTTCAATAACGAAAATTACAAAATAATGTGTTACACTAAAAACAAACGTAATAATAAATCCAATTGGCTTCAGCATATTTTTACATTCTGCGTTAAGTAATATTTGTTTCACCGTTGGCTGATTCTCTGAGCATTTATGAAACACGGTGCCATAGATGTTAGCCTATGTCTCAGGTCAGGCATTTCTTCTAAGTAACCCATCTCTTTCAGCAGTCTTTTGGCTTTCTGTAGACGCTTAAGCCATGGTCAGTTTCCTCGCCTAAATATACAATAGCACACAATTGATCTTTAAAAAACAACTGTATCTTTTGAAGTCATTGGGTCCTTCAACCTGAACAAAAACTAAAGAGAAGTAAAAAACTAAGAAACCATACCATTTCACATTCAGAAAATACTACTACTACTACTACTACTACTACTACTATTACTATTACTACTAACTACTAGTACTACTACTACTACTACTACTACTACTACTACTACAATTACTGTTACTATTATCCGCCGTAAATTTAATTATACTGCTCGTTGTGTCTCTGAAACTGGAGTCCCTCAATTAACCCAGATCAACTGCAAACACCATTAAGTTCGTTTTTTGCTATTCATGCGTAAAGTATTCATGCGATTACCACACCAGACTTACAAGCTTTCAACCGATCGCAGCAATCCTCTAAAGACTTTGCAACTAACACCAGATTGACTACTATTACTACTACTACTATTACTACTACTACTACTACTACTACTACTACTACTACTACTACTACTACTACTGCTGCTGCTGCTTCTGCTGCTACTACTACTACTTCTACTACTACACCTGGTCGAAACTCACGAGACAAAGCCCTTAAAGCAACAGTGGATAGCAATGGACTGAGCCCGACCTGATGGGCTCCAACGTTTACAAAAAGTTTATCACTAAGTTAGCCATCGATACTAACTCCACTTTTAGCATTCTCGTACATTCTCTAAACTACAATTATAGCCCAAAAGCCAATTCCCAGTTTACACATCAACCAGATCATCAGCCCACCAAATCATGTTTCTCGGGACGCGATTAAATGCTTTCTCCAGACCAACAAAGGCAAAACTGAGACCTTTCGTCATTAGTGCCTCTGCCAGGGGAAAATCAAAACTGTACCTCGTCAATGTTTAGCATGTTAGTTTTTTATTGTATTCTATAAAAATTTTAAATCATCGTTCTTTTTAATGCAAAGAAAACGTTTCATATGTCCTGTTCCGTGCATTTGATAGCATGAGTCTGTTTACATCAGTTTCGATTTGAACTTTGGAATACATCCCGCAAGCTTTTGTTCTCTTTGTCAAGGTAACTTTCACACAAGACATTTAGTCCAAGTACACTGACATGTCTAAATATTGAGCAATAACTAATAACAGGTATTGACACAAATGTCTTACTGTGGATAACCAAGTGACAAACTGTTAGCCAGTATTATTCTTGACTATAAACTGAACATGCATCTGAAGTGAAAACCAAATAAATGGGATACAAAAAAAGCTAGTTTTCCACAAAGATGCATCATCTTAATAATCATCAGTACTCACGTATCAATCGTTACATTATTCAGTTCTTTTGATAATCCAAGGTCATCCTTTCCAAGCACATCAACTCTATATGGCATGTAATTATCATCAACTTCATCGACCCCTATTAGTAATTGTCTGGGAAAAGAAAACGGCGACAAATTCAAACTCTTTGACATAAATAAGAAAAGAGAGTGACATTACCTGTTTTAGTAAAATTAACTAAATAAGAAAAAAGTTGTAATCATAATGACATGCAATGCCAATTTTACCAGTACTCCTGTCTTTTTTCCTGTATAAAATATTGTAAAACAATGGAATCTGCACAAAACGTGGGGTTGAGGCAATGATGAGACCTTTTTATCTGAAACCTTTCCAACGGCAAAAAAACAACAACAAACGGATATTTTTCCTGTTACATAAATAAAACTGAAGAACCTGTCTTGAGTCACACATGGCCCGCCTGTAAATATAAAGACTCTCCCAGTTAATTCCCAGATCGCTGCAAGACTCAAGGGCTTTGTATCAAAACTCTCTGAGTAATATAACAAGCAAGGCCTTCAACTTTTCCCGGAAGCAAATACCCTTCCCTTCCGTAACTCAACAAGCTTAGCTTCACCCATTCTCATTACAACGTTAGAAGCCAGACAGAGTAAAAATAGGTGGTGCATTTTGGAGCTGGGGTGCACAGCCAGAAAAAATCCAAACGACTGAAGTTGGGCAAAATGTGTGACAAGGAAATGCAATAAAACTATATGGATCAAAAATCTGGATTTCAGTAGATGTGACAACTGATGCCGAGGGAAGGTCCATTGCACATGTCATTGTGGGTGAACTTAGGCCGGACTGTGCAGGAAAGTCTGACTTACTTCATTGTGAACAGATAGATAAAACTAATAGTTTTACAGTTCCTCAGCTGGTGCTAAGTTCTCTCCAGATATTATGGCCAGATGGAGTAAAAAATGAAAGCGTTTTACTTTTCCTTGCCGATGCAGCTGCATATATGAAAAGAGCTGGCTCCACACTATCCATTGTTTTCCCTAATATGATACATTTGACGTGCCTTGGACATGCTTTGCATTGACTGGCTGAGAAGGTTCGTACTATTCATGCCGGGGTCGACGGACTCATCTCATCGGTTAAGAAGATATAAAGCTGTAGCACGGAGAACAATTTTCAAAGAAATAAATCCAAACTTACCTCTTCCACCTGGAACCCGACAAATTCAAATACAAAATACATCTTACTTCCGTACAAGGTAACAACTTGGAAGGTGTAATTTCGCATCCCTTGATGAATATGTATGAGAATATTTCCTTTTTAATGGAGTACGTATGAGAATATTTCCTTTTTACTAAAGTATATATGAAAATATTTTTTGTGTTTTATAAGAATATGCACATGCATATTTTGCCATTTCTATAAGAATATGAATCCGGGGTTTAATTATTATCTTCATCACTTTTATTAATTATAATTATACTTATTGTTTACCTTTTTTGTTTGTTTTTCTATTCTGAATTTTTTAAAAGTCTATTATAATGTATATTTGTTTCTATTTTGTTACATTATGTTGTTAATTTAAAAAAAATTAATGTTCTTGGCGTTCAAACATTTGTGGATGTGTAGTCCTTTTTACACAACCTCCTTTTCAATATGTTTAATGTGTAATGCGTTTTCTTTTCAATTTTTCTTTCATTGTAATCTGACTGATAAAGTAATACCTCATGACAAAATATTCAAGAAATACTGTGGTTATTTGTTGTTTTTCTTTTATATATACATATATTAAAATACAATAAGCTCTTCGTTGTCCTTCGTTGGAATCTCTTTGTGTACCTTCACTGTGAGTGTGTTTACCCTTTCATTACAATAAAAAACAGAGTTGATTCGTTTCGCAAAAATCGAAGCGACCTCAACTTGAACCAATTTCCTTTCTTGTTGTGAGCTTCAGTCGCCCAATAGTTTACTGTATAACACCCCTTTGAGTTTACAATGTTGCTTCTGCACTTCTTCTCAGAGAAAAAGGTATAAGAAAAAACACCACCATAGAAGAGGGTGGTTTGTTTTTCTTTCAAGTCAATCATAGTGCTGCAACGGAATGCTTTAATTTCCGAAACGGGAGTCAGATTTATAGAAATTTGTTTTAATTTGAAAACCCAGCGTGGACATAGCATTCAAAAAAAAAGCTATAAAACTACCACACCAAAATCAGGACTCTTAAGCAGCATACAACTAAACTACAATATTTAGCTAAGATTTATTCTCCAATTGTAAATAAACAACTATGTCAAACAATATATTATACAAAATATAATATATCTGTGGTTGTATTTAATCATCACCTACTTGATAATAACTCCAGGTTTAATTGTAAGAGAAATATAGTGGCGCCCTTGACTTCCATCTGATTCCCAGAATGTGCTAGGATCATCATCAAGGAGATTAGGTGCGAGGTCATGTTCCTGAAAAAATTTTGAAATGAAACCATAATCAGAAGATCTTATTCCATTATCTCATCCAACTAATTGCTTCCAACTAATTGCTTCCAACTAACATATTTCTGTGAAAAGGTAACTATCAATAGCTACGTTATTGCACAATTGTCACTACACTTGCAGGTCCACTAAGTGCTTTTCATTGTTGACTGATTATTAGTGGTAAAATCTAATAATGAAATGCATTTTTAAAACTTTTATATCAATAAAATATTTTGATCAGTCTATAATATTTAGAATTTTAAAACTAATACACTTCCTTTTTTTCACAAACTTTTTCATAAACTAATCTACAACAGTCAACAGAGTATGTAAACAAGCTGAAATTGGCATTTCCTTTGTAGCCATTCGTTTCATTGGTCTCCTGGGTCACCAACTCCACTCTGCCCTCTCAATCTTATACTGTCTCCATCTTATCCTTCCTGTCATCAGCACCTTGCTTCTTCAGTCTTATGATTTCTATGAACTTTTTCAATGCACCAAAACAAATTAACATGTAACTTGCCCTCCTTTTCTCATTCCAGTCCGTCTCTCCTCCAATTTGGGATGAAATCAGGGACTATTTCTTCTATGTAATCTTAACCACAAATTTAACCAAGAGACAACAAATACTTAGGCTATCCAGGCCATCTTTTTTTTCAAAAAAAAAATAAAAAATTAAACTTTAGCATGTCACCTGTTTCTTTAGTAATAGTAACCTCATACATGCTTTTAAGCAATTGCACCAATAACTTTCCTCCTTTCCTGAATGTGAGTTCTTTAATATGCTGATCTCTCAATATAAAGTAGTATCCTCCACAAAAATGTACAAAAATTGGAACAAGAAGTAAATTTTGTTTTGTTGTTAAGTTATTAAATAAACTTCTCATATTCCAAGATAACCTAAGTTATACTGTTAACCAGTATAAATGTTTATACTCAACCATCATTTTCATTCATGATGCATGAATGTCAGCAAAGTTCATGAATGAACTTTGCTGGAATGAACTTTGCTGACTTAGAGGAGCCCACACCATTGGAAATATCATGTGCCTGCTACTGGGTAGAGATGCTGTAGCCGAGACATGAAAATGAATGAATGAGTTTTCTTTTGACCATTAATCTTTTCAAAACAAGATGTCAAACTTAAATGGGCCTGGAATTAATATTAGGTCCAATATTGCAGTATTCAACAAGAAAATGAAATTGGAAAAATCTGTGGATTTTTTTTTTATTTAACGTCATTTTTCCCCAGTAAATGGGGCTCAGACTGTGCCCTTCATGGGGACTTGGATTGGATATATTATTATTTCACAGTTTTGATAATGCCCTCATGTAACAAAGGAATAAAAATACATGCATGGCATTATATGTCACCTGTCATGGTTAGTTTACCACTCTGTGAATAACAAGAAAACAAAAACCTGCCTGCCACAAAAAATGTGTCTTTAAAGTTGACATAACTACAACAAAATGATACTTACAGTTGAGACCTCAATGGCTTCAATGTATTCATGAGCTCCAACAACACAAAAGTCAGGCTTGGTCAAACTCTTAACAAGAAACTGTGCAAGTTCTTCATCCTTTTCAAGCCCCCAGTTTGTAGGAGTTTTACTAAGAAGCTCTGTTTTTTCCATGTCTACATTACTTGGAAGAGATGATGTGCGCATAGCTATCATGTAACAGTCTTCCACAACATTTACCCACCTATATTAGATAAAATTAAAATGTAGAAAAAACAGACATTTGTAACCATACTCACCAAACTACTAAAAAAATAATTACTAAGAAATGAATAAAGTTGTTTACTGAAACTAGATCCTGTTTTAACTGATCCCTTTAATATTAAGAAATTTTTTATGATACTTTACCAGCAGTTTATGTCTTCTGCTACATTATGAAACTCATCTGCACAATGCTGTAGAGCTCTTTTAAGGGAAAACAAATTGATGTCTGAAATTTTAATTTGTGAGAAATCTGTGAGGCATCAACATGGTTGGCATCAAGTGTGTAAATTTATAAACGCATAGTTTTTGCATCAATTAAAAACGTAATTTCTGGCTGATGCCTTACGACAAAGCTGCAAAGTACTAAGTGCCAAGTAGTGTTTTTGAATACAACACTAAAAGGTACTAACAAAGATCAAACCTATCAAAAAGGTCATAAACTTCCAGTAACCATCACACCATATCTATCTATTTTTGTTTAGATGTTGTATGAATTCTGCCTTGCTGGTAAATGTCACATCTATCATATTTTCTAAGAAAATCACCTACCCTTGGATAAGCACTCTCACTTAAGCACCTTCATTTTAGATATTTTCCTTAACAAGTATCTTCCCTCAAATAAGCACTCCTTATAATACAAAAATTGTCAAAAAACAAGTGCCAATTTCTTCTTTACCCATTAGCAAGTGGAGCCTTGTTTCCACTTACCACCTTTAACAAAATGCATAAAAACTAAGTAGGCCTATTATATGTCAATGATTATGAAAAAATAATTTCACTATTAATGCAAATACAGAATATATCACCATTCTCTAATTAAGAAATCTCCTTAATTAAGTTTTCAAGAGGTATTTCAAAATAAGCAGTCTTGGAAATTAATTTAAAAAATATGGTATTCTTGCAAAATGGCCATCCACTCAAGCAACTGATATAAGATCTGTGATTATAAAATATTCTATCCAAAAACAGATTCTTAGAAAATAAGTGAATCCTCTTTAATATACATTTATGAATGAAATTTACATTTTTTTTAAATAAAAGAAATGATACATTACACTAACCACCTTACAATACATATCATTTGTAAAATTATAGGACAAAAATGACACAATTGCAAAATAAAAATTCTGCCTTTCATATACCTATACTTGGCTTTCTTCTTTGAACTTGATTTTGCAGGAACATTCACTCCATCAAATAGAATTTCTTCTAATTTCTTTGACTGAACTGCCTTTGATAACATTTCATCAACTTCAAAACAAGGTTCAAACATTGGAAACTGCCAGGTTTTGGTGTCTCTTCCTTGAACAAGAATCCATCCTTTTTGTCCCTGTTTTACTGTGGGCAGTAATTTTGTTAGAGAGTCCTGGCAATAAGATAAATAACTATACAGTAATAGGCCTCAATATAATTTTCAAAAGGTCACCAGTCAATCTTTCTGGCAACAGTGCAATGTGGATGAGCATGTCAGGTAACAATACCTCAGATTCAGGTCAAGTCTGGTTGCAAATGCAAGTGCTGCATGCATGAACATTGATGATTTTTAGTTTATAACAGATGTTAATGTCGCAAACAAATGCAAATAAATATAAAAATATTATTTGCTTGCATAGTGTTGTCTGTTAGGCTTTGAACCAAAGATTTTAAACAATAAACACAAAAAGTCCTGGCAACTGAGTCATTATTTGTGTCACCAGTGTGAATCTCCTTTACACTTTAATTATTAAAAAATACAGGGTTTTTTAGGATTATTGATCTTTTTATTAAAAGAATAAAATCTTAAGTATAATATCACAACTCAACTCACATCACACCCACATCACATCACATCTCCTTTCAGCACTTCCTTTCAGGGTTTGTGGGTAAAACATTCTACTCCTGTCATCTTTCCACTTTTACTGATTGTGTACATCAACCACTAGGAAACCATAAACGTTTTAAGTTCTGACTTCCATTTTTTAACAGTTACAGCTGTAGTTGTACAAGTTTAAGATATTTCTTGCTGATGTTCAGTGTATTACACTGTTCCTTCTTTGACGACATACTTTTTTGCAATTTTCCCTCAAATGCTGAAAAAAGACGTGTTTCTTTGTATGGGATTTCTCTTCATCTTCATCACATAATTTGGATACCTTTGAATTGCTTTCTCTTTTGGATCTCTTTTGGACTTCTGTTCCTGAGCATTGTACAGCTTCTTTTTTTCTTTTTGGATCTTTTGATCATATTGTTGTCACTGTTAAGGTTAAGGCAACTTCCGAATCTTGTTGACAAGCAAAATCATCATAAATTTTAAATTTGGCCTGGCTGATTGGGATACGTTTCATCAGTTTCTCAGTGATATTCCATAAGATTCAGCCTTTAACAATTCACCTTTCGATGCTGTAACTGAATTCAATGAATGTATACAAGTTGGTATTGAAGTAATTGTACCTAGGAGTAGTTAGAAAGTCAAAGCTCATTCTTATCAGTGGTTCAATGCTCTTCATGATTTTGATGAGCAAGAAGACCAAATGGTCTTCTTGCTCATTAAAATCATGGTTAATGTCAATAGTAGATATGATATAAACAGCATGACATAATGTGAAGAATTGATTTTGTTACATAGGTAACATCATCAGCAATAATTCCTATAATTTCAAATTCCTATGAAAAACAAAAATACTAAAATGTTAGTTCCAATAGGGAGAGGGAGTTAGTGACAGAGAACTTGGCTAAAAATTTTCAGTTCTTTACTTCAGATTGTAAAATGCCTGTCACATTAGCTTGAATTACATCTGACAAGTATATCATTAATCCTGGCTTTCCCTAAGGTTCTATTCTTGGTCTGACACCCTTCCTTGTTAACATCAATGAGCTTTCTGGTAACTTCCTTCGGTTTATCAACATCTATGCTGATGACACCATGATGTACTCTGGCACTGACCAAAAGGCAACTTAGCAGCAGCAAGTCAAACTTGCAAAAGCTTTAGAATCTGACCTTCAGGGTATCAGGGAATGGGGAAGGAAATGACTGGTTTCTTTCAATGCAGCTAAAATGAAACTAAGTCATTTAATTGAAACTAACTCCTCGTTTCCCTCCAATGTTCATGGAATATCATTTTGAGGTTAACCCTGGTGAGGTCACCTCCCTTCTTAAGGAATGTTCATGAATGACAATGCTTGGTTTGCTATTTTCTCTTGGTCTTTCTTGGGGTTCTTAAATTCAATCTATTGGCAAGTCTGCTTCTAAAAAGTTTGCCTCTTTATATCAAGGTAGACACTACAAAGCCTGAGGTCATCTTTTATCTCTGTTAATCTACCATCTCCCCTTGTATGGAATACTGTTGCCATATCTGGCCATGTGTTCCATCATCTCATCTTCATGAACTTGATTGTGTTCAGAAAAGTGTTTGAAATTTGATACATCCAAATCTTGCTGCTACACTTCAACCTTTGTGTAACTGATGGAATGAGGCTTGTCTTAGTCTTTTCTATGGGTATTATCATGGGAAGTGTGATGAGCCTTGCTTATTGGTAACAGCTCAGTTTGTTGCATCTCATGTAACTTGTTTCACTCAATGTTGTCATCCTCATGCAGTTGCTGTCTCTTGTATTCATCAGTCAGAGGAAAGAAACTATAATCATTCTATGACTCTAGTTTCTTTCCTTGACTGCTATGTTTTGGAACTCTTTGAATCCTACACCATCTGACTTGAAAGCTCTTAAGTCTATGGCTAACCTTTATCTCTTAGCTTAGCCGGGTTTTTTTCCTTTTCTTTTCTTCTGTCATACTTCACAATTCCATACACTTAGTGGTACTATGCCTTGCATGTTTCTTGACCATTCAAAAAATACCATTGTTATGTCCTTCACTGTAACCTTCTGTTGTCTGTGGTGCTGGAACTGCACAAATGTTGCACAAACATAATTATTATTTTATGTAAGCATACTCAGTATTTATTTCCTAACAAAATGTACACTCAGGTAGATAAGATACACAAAAAAGAAAACAGTGATTTCATAGGGGAATTGAAACTGGCTCCAAAAGTTCGTTCTTCAGTGTATTAACTGGCACCAACCAAAAACAGTATTGAACCTGTTTTCATTAAAAAAAATTTCATGCAACCATAAAAATTACTGTTTTATAAGTAAATGCAGAAGTATCACAGTGTCAACACTTTGTATAAACAAAAGGGAACAATGATTATTACAATTATGATGTAATTTGGGGGTGGGTGGGGAGCAATTGCACTTATGGCAATATTTATAAAAAAATAATTTTAAACATCTATTTTTTATTTATTCAGACTATCAAAAATTTAATCGTAAATATCTCAGTAACTGGTACTTAATAACATGCACTATAATATTAATAATAGATTAATATTAATAATATTAATATTAATAATAATGATAATAATAATAATGATAATAATAATAAAAATAATTAAAATAATAGATAATAAAAATGGAGCTGACCCAAAATGTAGATTATGTCATTAATTTGATGTAAGTGTGGAGCACATTATATCTGGCTGTCCTGCTCTAGCCAAAAAGGAATATTTAGAAAGACATGATAAGGCACTTGTGTATATTCACTTGAAGATTTGTAAGTACTACCAGATTCAAGTCAGTAACAAATGACATGAACATAAACCAACCAAAGTTGCTGAAGGAAATGATGTTTCAGTATTATGGGCTATGCCTATCAACACAGACAAAGAAATCAAAGCAAACAGGCAAGATATCGTAATCAAGGATAAATCAAAGAGTTTTTGTACTTTAATTGATATGGCTGTACCATCACAAAGAAATGTTGTGACAAAGGAGATTGAGAAGATTGCAAAATACAAAGATCTCGAAATAGAAATCAGCAAAATGTGGAGCACTAAAATGACTGTCATTCCAGTTGTAATAGGAGATCTTGGACTTATTAGAAAAGGAATAAATCAATATATTGAACAAATATACCTGGTAACATTAGAATCAAAGAACTGCAGCAAATGGTGCTACTTGGAACTGCACATTTACTAAGAAGAACTCTACCTATGACTAAGCCCCAGGGTCATAAGTTGATCCCTGCATATTCAAGGGACTGATGTACACAAATGTTGTAAAGCATTTCTTTTTTTATATAATAATAAAATTACTACTACTACTTATTATTACTATTATTATTATAATTATAACAATAATTATTATTATTCTAGCTATATTCTAGCTATTCATTCTAGCTGTTGAGCAGTGGCATGCATATGTCTCTGTGTACTGCTCTCATTTAATCACAAAATTCTTGCCTAGTTTTTTAATATACCAAGTATAATTTTACATCAATCGACTTGTCATCATACAAGGATTTTATTGGGAAATGTTTGAGTTTAGTCTTAAATATTTTTTTACATTATTTGTGGCTTGTTGTTTCTGTGGAAAGGTATTTCAATCTCTTGGATGCCATACCTGGAGAAATTAACATGCCATTTATTAGGAAAAACAATGGGGGCAGTTGTTCTGCTAATGTGACAACAGGTGTTAAATGTTCATGGGGCAAAGTGTGTAAAGGATTGAAAGGCTCAAGAATTCATTAACGAAACTGTATAGTAATTAGAGGTTTTGTTTAGAGGCTAGTGTTTGTAATAAATCCTACCCTTGTAATATCATCTTTTAACATACCAGGCATATCTCACCATGGCATCATTATAACAGATCTATATAGAAGCATACCATCAGAAAACAAAACCAATAAATCAACAACTGCTCAAAATCAAAAATACATTGAAAAAAACAATTGGATAGAGATCATGTACAAGACTTTTGGGGCACTTTTAATGAAGAACTAATCCAAATAATGGTTACAATCATACCAAGCAGGAAAATAAAGCACATAAACAATACACCATGAATTTAAAAGAAAAATACTGAAGAAAAAACAAAGACTTCAAAAGCAAGCATGCAAAACAAAAAATGGTGAAATTATAGAGCAATAAAAAAATGCAAAAGTTGTTTGAAAAGGAGAGTGGAAGCATGTGAACACCAACTTTATTGAGGGGCTAAACAACAGCCACAGCAATTCCCTCTGGAAGTAAATCAAACCTAAAAAGGTGCAAACTTAGTAAGTGCCAGCAAGGGGAAGGAAGAAATCTAACAAAAACAATTTAAATGTCCACAAAAATGAAAACCAGGTATTTCCAACATAAAAAATAACATCAAAAGTAAAATACAACCAACACAAGTAGACCCAAACGGTCTACAAAGAAGTCCAAGAAAAAAATTATGTGACAAAAAAGCATCTGGTGGCAAGATACTAAAGAGAAAACTAAAGGAATGTGCAGCCCAACTAGCACCAATCTTAAAAATTGCAATGCAGTGCTCTATTACCACTTGTGAGTTACTCAATGATTGGTGAGGTCTCAAGATTACCAGTATATTTTAAAAAGAGGATTAAGATCTAGTAAAAAAAACAGGACTGTTTCATTAAAATCAGTAACATGTAAGATTCTAGGCCATGTTGTATGCAGACACCTCCTTAAACATCTACAAGAAAATAACATCTTGACCAACTTAAACCATGGACTTTGGTTTGGCTACTCCTGTGAAACCCAGCTAATAACAACAACAAACAATCTATTTCAAGAACAGGACGAATGACACCAACCGGATATGACCATCCTGAGTTTCTCCAAACTATTTGATACAGTACCTCACAACAAACTTCTCCTCAAACTCCACTATTATGAGTACAAGGAAACTTTCATACATGGCTTACACATTTTCTGCCATCTATAAGCATTTGAACTATTATAGATGGAGAACATTATGTAGTAACATACGTCGATTGTGCAGTGACTCTGAGTACAGTACTTGGGCCAATACTATTTCTGTGCCATAAAAATGATCCTCTAGAATGTGTCAACTCAACCACACAAATATTTTGATGTAGGCCTATCATACAGAACCACAATAAATAGGGTGACCCAGGTTGTGGCCAAAAAACCTCAGTGGCATGAAAAGGTGAATATGGTGCTACCATCTTGAATCCCAACACAAACCGAAACGTTGACTGACTGGAAAAGATATAAAAAAGGAATGAGATTAAAAAATAATAATTACAAGGGCAGGAAAGTTGGGCCCAAGAAGAGGATGTGTCAAGAAATTGAACTCTTGACTATGCATGGAAGAAGACGCAGTCTTCGCTTGATACTTGGATACGAAGTGGTTGAGGGGTTAGTACTGCCAACAAACCAATTTGTGGCGACCGCTAAGCTTAACAAGCAAATTAAGTCAAAGCAGTACAAAGATTATGAGACTAAAAACCATTGTAGCTAGATGCGTCTGCAATACTACCAGGAGGCCATAATTACCAGAAGGCAAATCCCCATCCCCTCCCCCCAAATACACACTCCTTCTTTGAAGAGAACGCAACACACCACAACAAACTACCGGACTGCATGGTGCATGCTAGCTCCGTAGAGTCCTTTAAATCTGCACTGCAGAGCAAAAGGCAATAAGACGCCGAGGATCTTCCTTCCTTTGTGAAAACCTTTTTGAGCTGCACGCACAAAACAGTTGCAGGTACAAATATAGATATGTTACGACTTTCTAAAACCTTTTATTGAATAACTGTAGAAATCCCTATCACCAACTCAACAAAGAAACTATCTATTAACAAAAATAATAACAAACGGATTCTGCAATGATAATCCTAATTGCAACGGTTGCATACTACTTATGTCTTCTGGCTGCTTATGGAGAACTGAACCTTTGGAAGAAGGGACAAAAGTGAGACATTTGTTACCTCTAAAATTTCTATCCAATCTCCTTCAGAATTTGAAAACTGTAGCCCTGATGCATCTATTCTCAAGTCGGCTGTAACTGGAATCTTTCCTATTTCTTCCCCATTTGATGAAGGCTGACTTCGAACAGAAAAACGAGCATCTGTCGATGCACTTATGACTTGGTTAAGATGTTCATTCGAGACTTTAAATTCCACCTTTCGTGGTACAAAGCAAAGTGGAGTTGGTAGATTCTTGCCATTTTTCAAAGATTTTACTGTATCAAGAACACATCTTATTTTGGCTAGCCTTCGTCTTGCTTGGCTAAGACCCCCCATCTTCCAAAGCTCCTGAGAATTCTAATTTGATGCTTGCAAATCACTGATTCGCCATCTTGGCAAGTGATGTGTGAATTTTGCTCAAATTGAGGTGAATTTCGTTCCGCCGAATACATATGAACACTTCAGTCTCCGGACACTTACTGAGAAAACTCCTTTTGTTTCTTCAAAAGCTCAGACAGGAACTTGAATTGCAATATTTGGTTTGGGGTTTTCGCTAAAGCGAAACTCAATCTGGAAATTCCAATTGAATTCCACCCAGTTGCTTGTGAAAGCCATAAAATTGTGTATTTTATAACGCCTGTAACCCGAGAAGGTTATCCTACAGTAAATATGGAAAAGTCGTTTTCAGTTTAGAAAGCTTTTCTTTTTATGCCGGATCTTCCTTTTCTCTCTTCGTTGTTCTATCTTCCATTCTTGCTACTTTTTCACTGATGCTTAAGATGAGTTTTTTCCATTTCATTCGGTCTTCTGCTACAGTTATCCACTTCTGCATCAAGCCTCCTATTTTAATATATCCTTTAGTGTGTCTTTAGGTATTCTGGATTGCAAACGAGAGTCATTATTGCGAAGTTAAGTGGTAAACCATTTGATATGGTAATAGTTCAAGCCTACATCAGATAAGACCCAATTGAGGTTGAAGAATTTTATGAAAACTTTGAAAAAGAGATGAAACAACTCAAATCTCAAGACATCAAGGTAGTAATGGGTGATTTTATTGCAAAAGTTGGGTAGGACAGAATAGATAATACAGTCGGATTGTATGGAATTGGGGAAATCAACGATAGAGGGGAAAGACTGGTAGAATGGTGCAAAGAACACAACCTAGTAGTTACGAAAACGTGGTTTAAAAACCACCCACGTAGATGTTGGACATGGAAAAGCCAGGGGGAAAAGGAGTCAGAAATCAAATCGGTTTCATTTCATGCATCAAAGATTCCGCAACGCTATAACATGATGTAAGTCAGTGCCAGGCGCAGATTGCGAAAGTGACCACATACCTGTCATTGGAGAAAAGAGATTAAAATTAAAGAAACTGAAGAAAAATACAAAAGCACCAAAGTATTAGGTAAACTTCTTGCAATCCGATCAAGCAATGAATAGGAAGTATGCTGTACATGTAGGAAACAAGCTCACAACACTCGAAGATATCACAAGTGCTGAAAACTTATGGGAAAAAATAAAGGAAGCTATCCATGAGGCAGCTGTGGAACAAATTCCAAGAAACAAAAAGAAAGAACATAAGAAATGGATAACTCCCGAAATCCTCAACCTAACGGAGGAAAGAAGAAACTGAAAAGGTGATGAGATAACCTGCAACAAAATGAGAAAACTGATAAAAAAGAAATGTAATGAAGCCAAAGATGTGTGGATCAATGCACAATGCAAAGAAATGGCAAACAGTAAGTTTGTTTATCGAAAAATCAGAGAGATAACTGGAAAATATCAGTCAGTTCAGGATGTATCAAATCTAAAAGTTGAGAAATTTTGATGGAAAAAGAAGAGATACGTGATCGCTGGTCAGAATATATTGAAAGCTTGTACCACGACGAAAGAGGTCCTTCCACGACCATAAAGAGCAATATTGACGGTCCTCCAATCCTAGAAACAGAAGTGAGGCAAGCAATGAAAAAGATGAAACATGATAAGGCCTCCGGTCTGATGATATTCCTATTGAAATGTTAACAGCCTTAGGAGAGCTTGGAATAAAAACAATCACCAGATTGTTAAACATCGTCTGTAATACTGGAAAACTTCCAGGTGACTTGAAAAAGTCTATATTCATACCAATATCGAAGAAGGCAGGCATGACCGAATGTGAACAACATAGTCTAATGAGTCATCTCACAAAGGTTCTCCTGCGCTTATTAATAAAGAGAATGAGAAATAAGCTCCATCCAGAAATTTCACACATTTAGTTTGGGTTTTTGCCAGATAAAGGTGCACAAAATGCAATTTCTGCACTCAGAATACATATGGAAAGATCAGTAGAAGTACAAAAGAGCCTTTGTCTGTCTTTTATTGATTACTCATAAGGCTTTGAAAAAGGGAGACATGAAGATTTGTTTGATATCATCTCGTATCTCAACACAGATAACAAAGATATGAGAATTCTAATACATCTTTACTGGGAGCAAATTGCAGCAGTTCCGACCGATCAGGAACTCAGCACTTACAAACCAATGGAGGTGTAAGACAGGGATGTGTAATATCAACGGATTAATATATATAGTGAGATGATACCGCATAACATTAGCAAAATTGTTAGTATCAAAGTTGGGGGTGAAGACCTGAAAGACCTTCGCTACGCTGACGACACTATATTGGTTGCCGACTCCAAAGAAAAACTTTTTAAAAATTTTGATGAAGTGGTGGAAAAAAGTAGATAGGGAGGCCTGGAATTGAACACTAAAAAAAGGAATGTGTGGTTATATCCAAGCGGGCGACAGTATCTGTTTGCACGATCGAATGTTCAGGTGAAAAAAATACAACAGGCGAACAATTTTCGCTATCTAGGAAGCACAATAACATCAGATGCAAAATGTTTGTCCGAAATAAAAAGCAGAATTGCAATGACAGGAAACACATTCAACAACTTGAGAACAATCTTTACCAACAGGAACATCAGAAATGACACGAAGATCAGAGCACTGAAGAGATATGTATGGTCTGTACTAATGTATGTCTGGACTCTTAGCAAGGATGTGGAAAGAAGACTAGAGGTGGTTGAAATGTGGTACCTAAGAAGGTTGCTAAAGATATCATGGCTGGAAAAAAATCACACAAGGAGGTAATGGAAATAGCAAATTACAGAAGGTCGCTCTCAAAAACAATCCGTAAGAGACAGCTTCAGTTTTTGGGACACGTATGTAGGAAAAACGGACTTGAAAAGAAGATGCTATGTGGCAAGATAGAAGGAAAGAAAAGCATGGGCAGACAGAGAATAACATTCATGAACAGTCTTAATCAATGGACAATGCAAAACACATTAACGAAAGCCGAACTGATAAGGAAGACAGACAACAGGGAGATTTGGCGCGCCATGGTCGTCGATGTCTGTTCCAGACCTGATACTCGAAGAAGAAGAAGAAGAAGTGTGTCTTTGTTTCTCGGCAGGTACCCGCCAACTTTCCTGTTTCCTTTTTTTAGTTCTCGGAAAAGTAGGGATTTAGTAGGTCGCTCGTCGGGCCTCCGTAACATATGACCTGGCCACCTTAAATGATATTTGATAAGCGAGATCTTAATATTTTCTGCATGGGCGCTACCTGAAACTTCGTCGTTTGTGAGGTGGTCATCCAATTTGATGGTAAGAATTCCTCTGAAGCGTCGTGGGTATATTTTTCGTAGTTGTTAAATTTGTTGGTGGTAGAGGGTTCATGTTTCTCGCTGTTCATTAAAAATGGGCTGATGGAATACCTTTAACTTTGTTTCTTATGTGAAGTCTTGACTCAGTGGTTGGTGTAAGATTTTGCTTGTCAACCTCGTCCACCGGCCACTTTTTTGTCAACATCTTTTTTAATGGAAAAGGAGAGAAAATGTTTCAACAAAATTCAAAACAACTTTGCAAGAGGTTAAAGTCGAATTTGCGAAAGAACAAGAATGATTCCTCAACCTACAGTTACAAGTGTAAGTACACAACGAGACAACAATGAGGTCCACATCTCATTTAGAGTATTCCGTTAAATGTACCATCCAGATATTGATTTGTGCAGGTTTATGCACTTAAAGTGTCATCGACTCAAATACAATATGGCAACAATGCCTTGAGTTCTTCCGACACTTACATAAAAATAACTCATAAAAATATACATTTTAACGATGTTAAAATGTATATTTTGGAGTAAATTATTAAAAATATTTTTCTTGCCTGTCAACATAAAGAGTCAATCCAAAGAACAAAGGAACATTCCACTCAGCAAGATGGAAGAAGGAATATACCCCAGACCTTTTATTTGTCTCAAAGAACAACAAAGGACACCCAATACCAACAACTGCAGAGGTCCTAGGAGATTTTCCACATAGTCAGCACCGCCCGCTACTCATAACTACAGGGATTCAGATTCCCATGATGAAGACCCTATCCAAACCAAGATGTAACTTTCGCAAAGCAGACTGGAAAGCCTTTGCTAAAGATATTGATAAGACATGTGAAAGAATTGTACCATCAACCGAAAACATAAATAGATTCAACAAACTAATTCTTAAGTCCTCAAAGAAACACGTCCCTAGAGGATTCCAAAAACATTATATTCCATGTTGGACCAAGCGTAGCGGAGAACTACTGAAAGCATATGAAGAAACAAATGACGAGAACATTGCAGAAGAACTCCTGGAATCCCTACATGAAAACCGTAGAGAGAGATGGATTGAAGTGGTCAAAAGTCTAGATCTCACACACTCAAGTCGACGCGCATGGCAAACAATAAAAAAACTGAACCCAGAACCANATGGCGTTCCTCAGGGGTCACTCATCGCACCAACTCTATTGAATGTATATATAAATGACATGCTTGTCAGATAATCCCTCCAACTTGGCTATGCGGATGACTGGGTACTGGCCCGGCAATCAAACAACTGGAATGTAATTGAAAAATCTCTTAGCGAAGAAACAACTCAGCTTAAAAAATATTTTGACCAATGGTACTTAAAAATGAACACCACCAAATCAGTATCTGCTACATTCCATCTAGATAACAGACAAGCTAAAAAGACCCTTGAAATCAACGTCGACGGAAAAATCCTTCCAACTGACACAAACCCAAAGTACCTAGGTGTTACTCTAGACAGACACTTGAACTACAAAACACACCTGAACGGAACAGCAAACAAAATAGCAAAACGTAACTGTCTCCTTAGAAAACTGGCTAGCACCTCTTGGGGAGTGTTACAAGTACTTAGAACGTCTGCACTAGCACTCTGTTATAGTGTTGAGGAGTACTGTGCCCCTGTATGGTCAAGAAGTCCTCATGCAAAAAAGATAGACGTAAAACTTAGAGAATCCTTGAGGATAATTACAGGATGCCTAAAGTCAACGCCGATACAGTGGCTCCCAACACTAAGTCACATTGCACCACCAGAAGTCAGAAGAGAAGGTGCCAGTCAAAAGTTCGTTATAAAATTGAAGAAAACAACAGACAAAACCCCTCTCAAAGACATTGTTAGAAACGCCCCCAAAACAACGAGATTAAAATCCAGAAGAGCTTTCTATCAGTCAGAAATTGAGAGCTACAACATGACAGAGGCATGGAGAGACTGGTGGTTTGCGAACACACCATCGGGAGGAGAAATTATTAAAGACCCTACTGTAAGACTACCAGGCTTTCAGAATAACGCTCAAAAACAATGGGTCTCCTCAAACCGACTGCTGACAGGCCATGGCAGAACATCAGCCAACATGTACAAATGGCAGCTAAAAGACACTGCAGACTGTCCCAACTGCAGTAGAATCCAGGAGACTGCAAAACACATCGTCCTCCAGTGCCCAACAACCAGACTGGAGGGAGGTTTTGACACCGTCCTCAACTGTGATGAGGAATTCGTAACCTGGCTGAAGAGACATAATGTGGAGATGTAACCATACGCTACTACTACAACATAAAGAGTTTAAATTTTTAACCCGACTTTCTANAAATACGTGGTTTTTAGTTTTACATAAAATGTAGTTATTATTGAAGTTTTTAAATATGTATATAGTATATTGCTTTCTTTGTACTTCTTCTGCTCCAATGGTAGTCACTACAACTGACCACTCATACCATTTGGGTGCATTGTACCTAAACTCTTCCCTTTAGGAGAGGGTCATTGTTGCTTTCATAAAGGGCAGGTAGCTTGTAAAGGAAGATTTGGTATGGAGCTGAATCAAGAAATTTTATTGTTGTGTTTTTATATATCGTCTAGACCATGGAAATTTCGTGACTTTAGTTTGCATCTAATTTTTCTTCGTTTATTGTGATATCTGGAATTGGTGGTCTATCTTTCTTTCTAAATTTGGTAAAATCTGGTAGAATATCATCCTCTTGTGTCATAACAAAGGCAAAAAAAGCATTCAAACTTCTGGCTATACTGTCATCATCTATATGGATTTCATTGTAATCTTTGAGGCTGTCGATGTTTTCATTTGATTGGGCAAAGTTTCTTGCATAGTTCAAGAATACTTGTTGATTTTCTTTCTGCTTTACGGGTATTTTTCTTTCATAGCGAAGGTGGACTCGAAATAACTTAGAATTATAAATTTTTTCTGCTCGCTGTTTGTCTTTTTAGTGCACTTTGAGATCATAGCCTTCGGTCTTATTCCTAGCGTCTTTTATTCTTCTTCTTGCCCTGTTGAGATTTTTGTCTCTCAGCTATGGGACCTTTAGTTTTTTCCCCGGTTTTATAAAATTGAATCAGTAATATTTGACAAGAAGGTCCTTACATTTTTATTTGACGTACCACCACATGAGGAGTAGTTGTCCATATTGCTATTACAATCCATGGCGCTAGCTTCTTGCTCAAAACCTACACAGTCACCTTTGCTGTATAGATATATCTTCCTTGGGTCTTGTGTTGCTTTGGGAATAAATATATGTACAGTGAAATGACGCTCCTGTTTTCACTTCTGTCGACATGCTTCTTAATTAAGCTTCCGTGAATGATAGGTGTGTTTCCAGTCAATAGCAGGTCATCTATTTATTTATCTCGAGCTGGCTCTTTTTCCACCTGAAAAAGACAGTTGTCTTTCAATGTATCGACAAATAGATTATGCATGCTTGATACTCAGTTTCAGATTTCCAATCCATGTCCCTGAAATTGAAGGCGCCGGCCAGATTAACATCTTCTTTGCCCATTTCATGAATACTGTTGCATATCTTCACATATTCTTCTCCATCTAATTCTGGTTTTTAATTGCAGTCAATCATCAGTTTTCTGTACTTTCTTAATTGGATCTTAATCCACGCAATTTCTGCTTTAACATGTTTTTTTCTGAGGTTCTGATGTATTCAAGAGATTTTGGGCATAAAAAACCACACTGTATCTATTGGTGTTAACATGCAATTCTTCTGGGTACTACGAAAAGTGTTTATCTTTCCTTAAAAAAAATGTATTCGTCGACTTCAGATTCACAGTAAGGTATTTCTGTGCAAAATTTTTAAAAGTTGTGTTGACTCAATGCCTTCATTATCATAGACAAGGCCGTGGGCATTGAAATAGATTCTTTGTAGTGATGCATACTCATTTCCTGTCTGTAAATGTGTGTGCAGGTTTGTAAAAATTAGTTTTTTGAACTGGGCTTATGATGTTAATCCTTTCCGGTATTTTCTTTGTGTGGAAGGAGTTCTTGAAGCTGGAGTGTAGCTTCTGCCCTATTGCTTTTAAAAAGCTTCGATACTCATCCCTGACCTTGCTCTTTTCCTTTCTGGAGAACATGTTTGTGTTAATCTAAATGTGTTGGAGGATTTGAAATCCCATGTTCTTGAGTGTTGTCTTCAGCTGTATTAGTTTCATTACTGTTTTGGTTTCAGTGTTTTCTGTTTCTGCTCTTTGCTTTTGGTTAATATCTAACCACATGCTCACCTTCAGTTTCCACAAGCTCATCGTATTACTTTTCTGGTACCTCTGAACAAGAAGTCAGACTGTAAAGCTTTTTCTCCAGCCCGGATAATCTTGTTGCATATCTGACATTGCGATTCACACCTGACAATGTCATCACTGTCATTTCTGGACTCACTGTGACTATCTGATACTTGTGTCACAGTCTTTGCCTCTTATTTTATGGTCTCTCTTTGGAATTTGAGTCTTTCTGTGTGATCTTATATGTAGACTGTCTTTTCCACCTCTGTTGTTCATATCTTTTCTGTTGCAAAAGTTGCTCACCTCTACTGCAAAGAAAAACTTATTTGCAATATAAATATGATGAATTGAGACACTCAACCTAACCACCAAGCAAAAAAATGGGGTGCAATCCAACGCTGTCAAACATTCTTTTCTTCTCATTCCCCCCAAAAACACTTTTCGAGTCCAGACCACTTTTCGAAAGAAAACAAGCGCGAACTTTCAAACACAGTTAAATCATGGCTTCTGAAGGATTGGCTTCTTGTAAATCCCAAGTTGGAACAGGCTGCAGACTGGTTTATTCTAGCTACGATGTACAAGGAAGAGAAGGCGGAGTTATTAAGTGTACAGTTATTGCTCTTGACTTCTCAAAGCTTTGGGAAATTGTAAAGCCACTTAATGTGAGATGCTTTTTTTTGCATACTGATAAGTGATAGTGTTTTCATAAATTACTGTGCCAGGCTGAGAAATTAACCAGTTGCTCGAGGAAACCTTGTGTATTTTTGTCGGCGTAATCAACACAGTTTTATGTCTAAATAAATTACAAATTATCTTTACTCATTGTAATTAGAGAAGAGATCAGACATACAAGTATAAGCAAATAGAGCACATCATAATATTTTAAACAATTTGAAGTTTACCGCAGACAATGCAAAGCCCAGTTTTTTTTTAGTTATTTACCGATGGCAAACTTCTAGATATTCCTTTACATATTTTGATAAATATATCTTGCATTTTTTTACTGATTTTTATTAGGCTTAAGAAGTGTTAGTTGCAAATTGTGGCTTAAAAGGTCAACTGTTTTATCCCCATAAAAAATGTACCGTTCCTAGGACCCAGCACCGTTTACAGAAAAGGAATACCGGTAAAATCCAAAAGAGAGCGGGCTCATTCTGATCTTGTTATTTGTTTGGGTATAGCCGTGTTAAATACTTGAAAATTCGAATTCAGAATGGGGCCGTTCCCCATTGATTTCACCGTAAAGGTGTAACAGTGCCAATCGTATACAATTTCTTTATTGGCATCAAAATTTGAACGCTTTTCTTATGTGCCATTCTTTTGCTTATCTTTGATCTATAATATTTTCTGTCTGCCCCCCTGTTGTTCATGTCTGTTGTAAATGTTCCATGAATTGGAGATCTCTCTATACGTAGCTTAGAAAAAGTTTACAACTCACGACATGATAAAGCTTCTATATTGTTGAAGTGTTTTATCCTGTATAAAGACTTGTAATAAATAAAAAATACAAGTAGACCGATTTTAAGGACTATATTGTATTATGTTATATAATGTCATATTGTAATTTTTTGTTTTCTTGACTGTTTAATCCTTTTTCTTTATGAATTGTCATAGGGACAGCTGCAAGAAATTCTTCTCTTAAGTACTGTGGCATTGCTGGGAAAATCACTTCCAGATATGACAGCAGAGCATATAATGCAAACTGTATTGAAGAAAGGATCGAAATCACTTCTGTTTCTGAGTAATCTAAACCCACGTAAGCATTTATCTGTTTCCTAGATAAGTACTAGTACCTCCATGTTTAGACACGCATAGAAATAAAATATGTGACTGAACCAAAATACTTAATATGTTCCACCTAGATAAAACTGGACTTCAATAAGGACTTGAATCAAATTGAGAAGGGTAAAGCCTCAGTGATGTGTTATTTTTATTTGGTTTCAGGAAAATTTATTAAATACACTTGTTTGTTTTTCACATTACTGTTTCTGATTAGGATTTTAAAAGATAATCAACTCAATTAGTTATGATCCACAGATAAAAATAATGGAGCACTTGGTAGGTGTTCATGTGGATACTAGCTTAAATGCAATGAAGGAGTAGGTTATGGCCCAGACACATAACATGGAAAACCATTTCTCCAAGAGAGGTGCCAATTCTTTTATGCAGCAAAATTACATTTTTTGTTTAATTTTTGTAAGTTGTGCCTTCAGTTTCAGTTTACCTAGCTCAGAAAAATCTTTTTAATAATTGATTTAACTATTTAATCTAATTTTTAAGTGATTAGAACTACAAGCTTTTAAGATAGTTTTTGTATTCATCCATAACCTCAATACACTTTGCTAAACCATCTCTGGTCCATTCCATTTTCTAATGACCCAAAGAAAAGTTTCACATAGATATAAGAAACATGTCTCCTAAGTAATACATTTAATTTTGAAAAGTTCTTAAATTTTAAAGACTGCAGTACTGTAACACTATACAAAAGTAATCCCTGTTTTGTATTCAAGGAGCTTGGATATAATGGTAAAACAAGACTGAAAAATTCAGAGGCCAAAATGCTTCATTTTTCAATTGTTTAGCAAACAAAAGTTATTTTCCTTTCATGAAGAACTTGGGCACCATACTCAAATATGGCTTTAAGTTCTTGGTCATAAACAATGGGTGGTTATATAATCCAGTTTCAATAATAACACCAGTCTCCATCATAGTTTATTCATATATTTATTGACATTTGTTTAAATAGTTGTTTATTTATTTATGAGATTAGGTTGAGCAGTATCCTTCTGATACATGGTATATTTCTTTTTAATGCTGATATCCCTTCTAATAAACATTTCACATTCATGCTGGAAAATTGTAAGGGAAATAATCTTTTCCAGATTTAAGTAATTTATCCTTACAAGGGGACACTGATGAGATTATCTTTCAAAACCCTTCAAAAAGGCAGCAAAAGTACTGCTTACATTATTGCCCATTTATTTGCAAACAGGGAGTTGCTAGAAAAACTTCTGAGAAACAATTACCAGAATGATTTTATCAAAGATTTGGGGTGAAATTGTTTCCGTTGCCCATCAGGAGCAAAAGTAGTCTGTACTCCATTTCTGTTTTGATTGACTTAGTGGTACTACAACCTAAGGAATCATTAGGAAAGCTTCTCATATGTTGTAAATACAAGAGCAATCTCACCCACAAGACCAAAATGAGGGGCCCTGAAATGTACTTAGTGCCATTGTATTTTAACTAAGATGCTCAAGGTTAGATTCTTGGACCAAAGTTGAACAAAGTCATACACCCAGTAATTAGTATCAGGAAGAGCATTGGGTAATGAACCCCCTCTTGAGCCAAATAAAGACCTTTAGGTCCTGTCTGAGTCTAAAAAGTGGGGGAAAGAATTAAAAGGGAAAATTACTAGAAGAATAGAAAAGGGCATGGGAGTGAAATAAACCTAATGGTAAGCACATTATTTCACAGCCATTATTCAAACATTGTTTGAATAAGATATCATGATTGTAGTCAATATGACTTTGCCTCAGATATTTGTATTCAACAATACATATGAAAATATATCATAGAGTTAACAATCAGCAAAAATTTTACAATGGTTTATTCTTTAGTTTTGTGAGTTCTTGAAGCTGAACATTTTAGGAGAAAAGAATATCTGAATTTAAAGTGTCTGGTTAGGCAGAAGGGTATTTTCAAAACCTTTTTTTGCTAGCTTCTGATGTTATTTTTCTGACATTATTTGTAACCCTTTTTTAATGATGTTTTTGTAAAAAAAAGTTTGTAAGAATAATAATCATAAAAAAATTCAGAAACCACAACAGAATAACAGGTTTCTGTGAAGAAGTTCATTGTTTTCTTTGAAAGATACTCATTATTACCTATATGTTTACCTTCTTTATTGGATTTCAGGTATACATTCCCATCATTCTTTGTATTATAAGAAGAGGGGCATATTACTTAATTTATAGTGCTGGCCAGGGCTAATAGCTGTCATTTTCACACCATGGTTTTTGAATTTATTTCTGAACCCTTTTGACAGTTTGATTTCTTGAAGAATGTTGTCCGTAAAGATTAGATCTGTCCTTATTACCTGTGAATATGAATATTTAAATCACAAGCAGGCTGTGACCTGTCTTTGCTATAACCTGATAAGAATTTCCTGCTCTTCTTGTTTTGTACCTTGATTTAGAACACATAAATGATATACAGACACTTCTAAAGGAAAAACATAGCTCCAGTGGTGGTCTGGGTGGTAGTTTGACAACTTTTTGCAGTTCTGCAAACCTAGAGAAGCCCAACACTGATTCTTCCAAAAAAGAAAATGTGGTTAAAGATGCTCATACTCAAAGCATTAATGAAGACACTGTGGGGGAGTTTGATGGACTATATAGTGATGAGTCTTCAGAGGAAGAAGACAGCCAAGAAAGGTATGATAAATTTGACATATACCAATTAGCATGGAGAGAAAGGAGAAAAAGGAAGCTCAAATATTTTGTTTCAGGGGCAAACATTGCTTGTTGAGTTATAACAAAGTTTTTATGTGTATTAAAAGTCAAAAACACCATTTTTGTAAGGTTTACCCTGGCTTTACATCCAAAACCCAATGATATTTTAGTAGTATATATTTTACAATAGTTTACATGATCTGTCTTCTGATTCAGAAGTACTTGTTAAAAACTTTTCTTCCCAGGTGCATCTACTTTTTTTTACAGCATCTTAAGCACATTTAAATTGAACTATAGTGTGAAGCATATCATCCATATATGATTAGTGAATTTATATAATATACTATCTATCAACATAATATGTAAATAAGGACACTTGGAAAAATTAAGCTACTCAAAACTGGATTTGAACTACTGTCTATGGCTATGTATTTGCTCTACTACCTGAGAAATATTTGATATATTTTGAAGTAGAGCAATATTATAGCTCCAATTTCCTCTTTGTTTCATTAATCTTCTCTAGATCACTATTACTTATCATCAAATTGTTTGCACATAGAGTTGAGCCACTGACAGAATATACTGCTCTTCCATTGCCACTAAATGATGTATTTTCACTGGGTCAACAAATCCAAAATTGATGTGCATAGACAGTGTTGTACTTGAAAATCAGTGTTTCAAGGTTTTTGATATCAAGGAAATAGATTGGGAAGTCCCTCATTAGTATAAAGATTATAGCCTAGTGGCAGCACTTTGACTACAGTGGCATACAAAAGAGGTCAAGAAGATGCTATACTGTGACAAGGAAACTGAGGTGAAGAGGGAATGTGAAAACATGCCAAAAAAGAAGACAAAAGCCAGAGCAATTACTTTAACGTAAATCTGGGCCCACCAAGAAAGGGGAAAATCAAGTTTCAACACTAACCAGAAAACTGTTAGAGGCATCTAGGATGTTTTCTGTAGTAGTTCTAAAGCATACTTTTATTGTAATTGACCATAAAGCTATTTTGGGTTATAATAGAATTTGAAATTTTATGGATAGCCTTCAGCAATGGTGTCAAGTCAATCTCTACCAAACTTATGGATGAAAATCAAAGAAATAAAGCAGCATTTTGAGTAAATAAAGTTTCTTACAATATGCCCAGTTTTATTGATGATAATGAAATGAATGTTTATTTAGACTACTTCCTCCTTTTCTTTCAGTTACTCCCTATTTCAAAGGTTGCCACAGTGAATTTTTCTTCTCCTCAGTGCTCTATCCATTTCATCCACTCATTCCACCTCTGTCTTTTGCATATCTTCCTTTGCACAATTGTACCATCACCTCACTTGCCTCCTCCCCATCTTGTCTTGGGCACCTCATCTACACCTATCTTTATTGGAGGGTAAATCTGCCTTCTTGTTAATGAAGGCATCCTCGTCTTTGATCTACTTACTGTCAGACCCATTTTCTCCAATGCCTCACTCCAGCTCTTTAACTCCAGGCCTGCCTCTTCTTGCCCCTCATTTTCCAATACATGTCATCAGCAAACATGAAGTTTTTTAGTTATGGCACCATAAAGATGTAAGGTGTTGCTTCAAATTAAGAGGACTGTGGAATCTTTCAGCAGAAGGGTAAGACACTAGGGAATCTTGAACCAAAAGTTTGATTGCTGAAAGGAAGGCAACGAGAGAAAAAGGAAAACGTCAAAAATGTAGCATACTTTTTTGACAGTCCAAAGCGGTTACAAGCAGAAATCTTTGCACATGGTTAACCAAAGCAATCATCTAAAGGAAAGCAGAGGCGTAAAGCTGCTGAAAAATAAACTCTTACAACAGACTGAACACAGACAAAGAGACCAAAATGCAACTGTGCCAGCAATATTAACTTAAAGAGAAACCTCAAGCTAATAGGAGGATGAGATTAAGGGAGTTATTGTTTTAAGTCATTGTTTTTAGAAATTGGAAGATAGCAGTACTAATGGAATTCTATTACATTTTATTTTCTCTCATAGTGACAATGTAGAAGAGGCTTTGAAGACATTTCAAACATTTACTGCCCAGATAAGGAAGAGCAGAAGTGAAAATTCATCATGTACAGGTAATTATTTTTATATGATTATACAATAATTTTATATGAAATTTGTTTCTCTCTGTATTTGTTCTCTCTTTTATGGTCCACATAAACCATATTCCTCAGTTTACTTTGACTTTTTGTCTGTCTTTTTAATACATTTATTTAATCCTATTTAAGATTTTATTTCTTATTGAATCCTAAAGTTAAGAGGAGACAAGCTAATGACTATTTTTACATACAACTCTCATATTTTCTGAGTTAATATTTTTTCTATCAGATGAGTTGTGTGTGATAAACTGGAATAGCAACAAGTAACGTCAATAAATTCGAATTTTTATTTTATTTTTCTGTAAAGAATACATAAATTTTTATCTGAGTGGCGATAAAATTGGATTTTGGTACCAGTTGGATGATGATTCTTAATCTGTACACATATTTGACTTTTTTGTAGATATTTGCTTACTGGCAAGCTCCAAATTAGACTAATTAGTGAAGTAAAAATATACAAAATTGCTGTAAAATTACAGGAGAAAATTACAGAAAATCAAAACATGACTAATAAGAGCTTAAAGGACCTGTTTGAAACAGAAATGCAGCATTTACGCAATAAAATTGTTTCATCAAATCCCTGAGATTGACGAAAACACACCAAAAGTAGTATGTCTTGTACAACATTGCATTTTGAAATGTGATATACAATAGACACAGTTCATAGTCACACAAACTATTTTAATACAAAGTCTGTAAAAGTTGCATTAAAATCATTCTGTACAGATTATTCTTTTCTCTCGTTTTATCATCACCATTTCCCATCATTGACAATATCTGAACAACACGTCTTTGTATTCCTGTAAATGTTTACTTGGTTATATGATTACATGGCCCATAATTGGTGATATCGGAGTACCACTTCTCTGTATTTTCGTAAAATTTCACCATTATTTTTAAACGTAAATCCACTGTAGGTTTTTAAGAAAGAAAATTCGAAACCCTTGAATCTTAAATCATTTACCCTGGTTCTTGAATGACTACTAAGTCTGTAGAGCGAGATGATAGTGATAGCTTCAGTTGCTAGTTTCTGTTCAGCTTTAAGCAAATTTTTTTACCTGTTTCTTGTCAATGTAACTTTTTCCATTACCCTTTGTTGTAGAACTGAAATGGCTTGATGCTCTGGTTGGAGCTGCAATCTACGAGAGGTCTTACAGGTAATTTACATACAAATATTTCTTTATATATAATTATATATATATTATATATATATATATATATATATATATATTTTTTTAATGGCTGTATGTATTCTCTTCCAATTTGAAATCTACTGTCACTTTTTGGATGAAAAGGATTCTTAACTTTTTTATTACTTCATCAATCAAATTGTAATGTAAGGAAAATTGGTAAGAGGTAACAAACATACTACAATCCACAAATGTTTGAATGCTAACGATAAGGCCATGGAAATTTATTGAAAACCCAAAAACTAGATAAAGTAACAAATAGCAACCAATATATCAATGATAATAGATTTTGAAAAATAATTCTAAAAAAAATATTAGAATGATAAAACTAGTAATGAAAATAAAAGCTCGTAAATGTATAAAAAACTGAAACTAATATTTTTTCAAGAAACTGAAATACTGAAAGTTCGATCATATTCATTTAAACTACCGTTCATACCAGGGGTGGCCAACCTATAGCCCGTGGGCCGGATTCTGGCCCGCGAAAAGAATTTCATGGCCCGCGAGGCCATAAAATTATATATTTTTTGTTAGCAAATATAATTGTCTAACGATTGCAGGTATTGAATATGTTGAATGAAACATAACTTTGTCAAACTATATAAGACTAAAAAACTAGCTTTTAGCATTGTAAATATTACTATTCTTCGTTAATTTGTGAGTTCTGTTCATTTTAGTTTAGTATTGTTTGGTTACGTTTAACCAAAGCTTCAAAATGCATTCTAATTGCTCCAAATTTATCGTTGTTATTTATCATTATCA
>RDPX01000047.1:2013008-2031740 GCA_003991215.1 Morbakka virulenta | reverse complement strand
AGAATTCATTAAAAGTATACATAGGATTGTAAGACAATGGGAGAGAGCGTATGGACAGGGCCAAAAATACGGTTGTGAGAGTTGCAAGAGTAACAGAGTAGAGGGAATTTCATATGTTTCATATGTGAACTGGGGTAAGAGTTCCCACAAAACCGAGAAGTTACTTCGGGGAAAATCACAGGGACAAACATCGCGTAGGTAGAAAAGAAGTGAAAGCTCTGAGCACTAGAATGAACGAATACAGCCAAACATCCAAGGGCAGAAAAACATAAAAAGGAAAGAGAGTCGAAAGAAGGGCACAAATTGCACAATAGAATGCATAAAAGCAAAAGGCGGTTAAAGAAGGTAGTAGGACAGGACGATTTTTTTTACCCTAGAAGTTGTTCATTAACATTTAGATAAAAAGTTCAAAAAGCATTATACCATTTTACTAAACGTCAAAACAAAGAATGGGCAAACATAAAAAAAATATCGCTAAAGCATTGTACCATTTTACTAAACAACTCGACCAGGAGAAACGTCTTACAACAAACAAGGAAGGCTGAACATTCAATCGATAAATTTCCACTTCAGGACGTAGACATTTTGATAAGATAAAAAGAAAACTATGAGAGACTATTAACTGGGGAAAATGAAAAAGAGAAATGGGAAAATGGATTACCGATCCATAAAAGACCAGTAGAAGAGTTTAGATAGGAGTAGATATAAAGAGTTCTTGGAAGATTGAATGCAGAAAGAACTTTGGAGGCAGATAGTCTATTTATTGAAATTGCCTCAGAGACAAGGCACTTTTTTCCACACGGGACTGTTTGACAAACCTCTGCAAAGGAATAAATAAGAACGGAATTGAAGGAAAGCACTTTTGTGTCAATTTTTGAACATGAATGGGGACATACCATATTGGAGTAAATACAGATGAGTAAAGCTGCTGAATCAAAGTATAGTGATAGGAGAAAGGGTGACGTTGACAGGTAATGTATCAATCAGTGAGGAATAGTTCTAGTTAATCCTAAGAACAATTCTTTATATGATAAGCAGTAGCGGAAAGCGATAAGGAAATACAGGAGAAACTGTTTTGTGTAGTTGTAGATTTTGAGAACGCCGGTGATCGAGTTCCAAGCAAGGGGATCCTCTAGTGGTTTAGAGAGGGAGAGAGAGAGAGGAAGGAATTCCCGGTAAGTATATAAGTTGCACCAGGGATGTATTTGAAAGGAGCGAAGCTCTAAAAAAATGTGCTGTTGAAGTAAACACACCATCCACATTTTCACTGGGCCAACGTTAGAGATCAGCTGGGTAGGCAAATATGAAGGATAACACCATACAGGACGGTGTTTAGAGATGAAGTTTGCAAATGATTGGATACACATATTGGAGAATGAAAGAGGTAATGTGAGGGAAGCTTTGGGAAAAGGTGTAGTAAATATTGTCGACAATCGAATACATATGCTTTAACTAAAATCACCAACATAATTTTTTATGATTCATGGAGTTAATGTACCTGTTGTGGACGAATAAAATACTGGGCTCTACTTTACAAGGGATAAGAGAAGCATTACGGAAGTAAAAACAAAAATCCATTAAAAGAGTTTTTGTAAAAGTTAAAGATCAAGTACCTAAGACGATAGTTAGACCAAGATGCTCTATGAGGTAGAAACATTGCCAAAACGGTATGGTTGGAGAAAGAAAATGACTTGACTGAGGTTTGGAGATGTTCAATGGGGTTGTCAAGTGACTAGAAATGACAGGATAAGAAATAAAGAGTCAGTGGACACTTGAACCGCAGAAACATCAGTGAAACCGAGGGAGGGTAGATTGAAATGGATCAGTCACTTGTTGAGAAGGACTGATAGTCTTTTGGATAAGAAAGCGATGAGATTGCGTATTTTAGGAGTGTACAATAGAGGGACGCTTAAAATGAGAGGGGTTGATACCTTCACGGAGAGCATGGCTGTGGGCGGAACCGAAAAACATAATGCGCAGTTCGGACCGCAGTGAGTTAGGAGAATTCGGTGTGGACATCTCCAAAAAGAAGAGAGACAGATGAGGAAGGATAGAAAGGAAATATTTAGCTACTTGTACAAATATGTAAATTCTATAAATATTCTAACACATTACAGTAACCCAGTCAGTCAGTCAATCATCTGTGGCAACATTTTAAAATAGAACTTGAGTTTTCCATTTTTCAGATTTAATTGTATGAAAACATGTATTTTTCGTCCATTATGATTGTGTGTACTATTTTGTAACTTTTTTGTACCAAACCTTTTTTTAAGCTGACTTTTGTGTGTATATATATATATATATAGTAAATTCTGAAGTCAAGTTCCCCATACATTTTATGGTATTAGAGTTCCAATGCCTAACATGCTAACCCTTAAAGTAAAGATATGTTAAGTAAAGAGCACATTTAAGTATTATATCAGCTCAAAATTAGCCACAGCACCACAAGCGAGCTCAAGCTTGCATTTTTCACATTGATAGATATTATGCTTATTTTACGATACAGGACAACGTATATGCTTATGTCACACAGGATGCGAGGAATATTATCTGAGAAAATATGTAACGTAATGTGTTTTAATATGCAATTATAAAAGGAGTATTTGGAATTCAACAAGAAATTATCCTTTTGCTTTAGTTAACAATAACTAAGAGCTCAGGTCAGGTTATTATACAATGCTTGGAACATTCTTGATTTTGGCTGTTGTTTGCTTATGCTTGCATATTTTTTGGTTGTTTTTCATATTTAAAAATATATATTTACATACAAACCATATTTTTTTGTTTTCGTATTTGATTTTTAGTGTTAATTTTTTACACTGGCTCTTCCAATGCCTCGTTTTCATTACGTATAAAAAAATTACCTGTACGCACACTTTGTAGATCAATAGTTGAGTTCCTATAGTAATATAGTTTTTAACTTAGATTCTCTTAGGTTTATCAGTTTTTATCTCGTCTTCTTTTGCCAGCTTCTTAAAGATAGGAAAATTGTTGGTGAATATGACATCATAGCAACATGTGCCGATTCAGGTGCTATACCATTTTTTAAGAAGCATGGCTTTATAGATGACATTGTTTTGAACAAGAAGTACAAGTAGGTTTTGTTTTTCCTTTTCTAAATTATTTTTCCTGCTCAACAGACAAAGAGCCAGGATATAATAAATGAGGTATTTTGCTCGCCCCTTGGTGCCGCACTTGCCCTTTACGGCGTGGTCATTAGTACCAAAGTTTCCTTTCAATTCCTTAATAATTCAGAGTATTTCCCTTAAGTTTTTCTTTAATCCTTTTACATCTTGTAGACATGATCTTCTCTTTCACTTCCTTTCTCTCGTTGATTTTTGCCATGTTTTTGTTGGATCTCGTTACCACGAGTTAAAGTTTGATTTCTGGTTTCTGTGACAGCACTTTTTCTATGAGATGGGGTAGTCACCCATACCAAACCATTCTCCTTTATTCGGGCTTGGGACCGGCAGGAGACTCATTACAGGCTCCAGGCCGAACAATGTGTCTCTTCTAAGTATCTGTAATATGTTGTTTGTGGAAGATAACTACATAATGTGTGAGTTATTAATAGCGTGTTAAAGAGTTTAGAGTAGTTATTTGTGTTTTTATTAATAACCCTGTATCACAATGCAACAGAGAAAGTACAAAACCTGAATGAATTGTAAATATAGTTTCAATAATGATAATAACAACAATAATAACAATATTGATAATAATAATAATAAATATTGATAATAGGTCTAATTGTTTGCTAGAAGATATGTCAAAACTAGAAATAGTCCTTTGAGGTAGATAATTCAGCCATAAAGTAGAAAGTGAGACTTTGAGTTTATTATATGATTTGCCTAGATGGACAGATTATTAACTGGAGCATTACCGACCAAGAATTCCATTCGAAAATAAAGGGATCGATCATGCTACTTTTACTACCACTGCAACTAATATTACTACTACTGCTACTACTACTACTACTACTACTACTACTACTATCACTGCTACCACTAGTACTACTACTAATGGTGATAATAATGATAATAATAATTTTTTTTCGTTTCTGTGTACTACTAATATCATTGGTCTCAATATTATGAATTACACCATTAACATTCACAACCTCTTCTTTAACTTTTCTCCAGTTCACGTTCTTCACTGAAGGTACCTCAGGCACTGAATTTTGATAAAAGATTTCTCTTAGCCGTTTTAGCGTTTACTTTTGGAGCTTATTTAGAGTTCGTATCCCATCAGGAGTTTTAAATGTGTCTATTTTCTTAAGATAAACTAGTGGTTGAAAGTCTGATTTAGCAAATTCAGATACAATGGCAGGGCATGGCGTGGAAACAGTCTCCGGTATCATTGCTGAATCTTCCTCTTCACTCGATAACTCTACTATTTCTACTGTTTCATCATGCATATGGCCAGTGGGTGTGTTGATACTATCACCAGTCACACTACTTTCAATTTCCTCTCTCTCAACTGTCTCAACTGTTAATATCATGCTCCTCGGTTGTAAAGGAAGTACATTAATTTTTTAATATAGCGTCTATAATAATAATATGAAAAAATAATATGGTATATAATAAACATATTATAATAACATAATAATAGATTACTTACTTACTGCACGGTTTAACGTCTCTTGTTCCCAGCAGCTGGGGTTGGACGCACTTCTTTGCCACGTTTTCCACGAATTGCTTATGTTAATAATAATAATAATAATAATAATAATAATAATAATAATAATAATAATAATAATAATAATAATAATAATGATATTTATCATTTCATTGATATTAAAGATATAAAAAATATTAAAACGGCTTAAAACAATATAAAATATTACAACTAAAATATATAGATGTGTTCTCTCTCAACACTCCGTAAACAAGATAAAATTTCATCATTCTTTTTGCTCATGTATAAGAATATTGGAACAAAAGAAAGCTGCGAAAACAAGTCATTAAAGTAATCAATTTGAATTCCAACCATTAATGTGTGGCTTCTGAACTTTGTATTTAATGTTGATCTTTTGTCTTTAATGTATAACGCTTCTAATATGAGAAGGTAACTGATTGAATTTGCTCATACCAAATATGTTGTTCACTTGTTCACTAAGTTTTCAGGCAGCAGTGGCTTTTGTCTCGCTGACTCCAAACGTATACTGTTTTATCGCAATACAGAAAGTGGGTAAAACGCTTAAACCCTGAGGAAACGCTAGTTTTAAATTTGACTTTGGATTCAAAAAGGACACATCTGCATGCGCCGAAAAACAACAACTGATGACTGAGTGCAAAAAAGGACGATTTTAAGTATTTTTGAGAAATGTTGAGCGTTTTAATACTGAAGAAATTTTTTTCCCAAAATTTTTTAACAAATTTTTTTAAAGAATTTTTCGAGAAGTTAAAGCACCTCTTAAAATTGTTCGATTGAGGCAAGTAGCCAATATATCTATCTGCCATCTTTTGGTCATGAGGAATGCTATCAAGTTGCTGTTTTGACTTCTTAGTATGTGGCAGCGTGATGTTAACTCGAGTTTAGTTCTACCCATAGGAAACAAGAGTTTGCGTTGCTATGTTTCTTTGTCTTTGGCAGCGGTGTTATTCAAGCCATATATTGACAATGTCATAAAAATTCCCGGGTTTTTACTTACTTGCTTAAACTTTTTAAAAAATAATTCTAAAAGGGGATGAAGATAATTATTTCCCCAAAAATTTTCTTTAAAACAATTGTTTGGTACTGGATTTATACTGGTATTATTTTAATGTCCATATTACAATTTTTTATCTGTGAATATTTGGAACAAGTAAATAAACAAACAAAGAGCAAAATTTTTCTCCTACAAAATAAACCTGCGTGCATGGAGTGGATTTTGAAACTCTGCCAACTCTTGTAATATGCAAGACTATCGCAGTATAATCGAAACTGTACCCAGTCTATAACAATCACAGTTATGTCAACCAGTTGGCCGTAAGCTTCGACAGACACAGAGACGTGCCCCTTTAGATGTGTAGATGTTTATCGTACCAGGAAACAATGTTTTTTTACAGCCCTTGATGAAACAAATACTAATAGTTTTTGTGTTGCCTACAATTTCTCTTAGAGACATTACCGATAATTGGTTGAATAGTACCCCGATGTGTTACGTAGCCCTTACAGCTCCCTCAGACCTGCTGGATTTAAGACAACCTCTCCCCATGGAAGATCCAAATGTCACAGAAATGAGTTTCCATCAATGGTAAGAATTAAGATTGTTTTTATCATCTTTTTAGTAGAACTAAGAAAAGAATAGTACTGGGTATTTTATAGGTATATTTTATTCGATAAAGTTATATTGTGACTGAATAATACCCGGGTGGAGTATGATTTCTTAATTTAAAACTGAAATATTGACCAGACACCAACTTCCGAATACTCTATTTTTTTTCACTTGAAAAGGTATGTCAGGTCGTACAGGTGCTCAGATAGTAGGTTTATGCAAGAGTGTTTCTAGGTCAATATTCTCAAGTCTGAGAAAGAATTTCGACACGCGTATTTATGTCAACTAGTCTAACTAGTAAGATAACTTGATCTGAAGTAGGGGGAAGGAGTTATAAAGAAAAATATGAGGGGTATATTATGGGTATTAGTAGCACCGTGAAGAAGATTCAAGGCAACCACTAATGTTATGAAGATATTTTCTAGCAGTTATCAAAAGGAAAAAGCTGCACTCCCCAATTAAAATAGTTCGTTTGCACTTCAAATATTGCTACTTTGGTGGACCCTAGATATTTCTATATACTAACATGCAAATTTGCTCAACATATTCGAAGCCCAACGTTTTGTTATGATTTTTGATTTGAAATTTTCATTTTTTTGTAATATGTTTTGCCTATTTTAGTTCTGTTTCTTTTGCCATTTCTAGCCTTGTAGAGTAAAATTGCTGTGGTTGGGAGAATTGGACAGAATGTATCCGAATGCAGTTTAAATGTGCATTTTCTGTTACACGTCTACTTTAAAGGACGCTTAAGACATTCTTGATGTTTCGCCTCTGTTTCATTGTTTGAATTAAAAACTTAAGGGATTTGAACCTTTAATCTTATTTCTTACATTGCCTTGTGCTTGCTCAGTTACCGATATGTTTCATCAGTCAAATCGCCGTTTAACTTTCCAACTATTGTCAGGTCTTTCATTCCTCCACACCGTCCCGCTTTTAACACCTTGTAAAATGCCCTCCAAAATACTTTTAAAATATTTTCTTTGATTCTCCAGTCTATGCAGCAATACTTTTGCTACATTAGGTTTGTATAGCAAAAGGTATATAAACAGTATTGTTTTGGTCCCCGCCCATTTTTTCTTACGGTCTTACAGGATCCTGCCCCGGGTTATCTTCAGATAAAGCGTGTAACGATATTTTTGTTGGCAAATTTTTCAGTGGTTCGCTAATCCCTGCAATGCAGTAGTACAGAAAAAGGACAGTAATGCAAACAAAGGCAAAGAAACTGTAAATTCTGTAAAGGCTAACAACAAAATAAGTGATTCTCTATTTCTTGTCATGTAATTGGGATACAGTTACTGGATATTTTTTACTATACTATACGTTTTTTATTTTTTGCTGATATAGATTGAGATTCTTGTGGTACAGAAATACGTCCTGTGTAACGCCTGGTTGCTGAAAAACACCGCATTTCGCACTGCCTCCAATTTAGAGGTATTGAATTCATTAGTCAAATAGTATCAATTACATTGAACAAATAGAATGAAACCAAAGGTGCACAAGTTACAGTTAAACGCAGTAACAGAACCCACGCCCCTAGCCACTACGTCTTTTTGGTTTAGTGGTTACTGTACTAGCTTTCGCATCAGGGGGGCAGTTTAGGTTAAATTTGAAATATTATTTGTAGGTGTTTTTTTCTGTATGTCTTCACAGTAGTTTTTCAAGTTTTGTTTTTTGGGGTTTTTTTGTCGTTTTTATCTGTTGTAATTTGATTTTTTGGTCTTATTTTATCAGGAGAAATCAGCAAATTGCATCCTACCAGGCACACATCAGTTTTTCTTTAAAAGCACTGCAGCAGCTGAGGTTATTGGAGGATCGAGTTAGTATTATTGTTACAACGTTGTTTGCGTATAATATTTACTCTTATTGGAAGGGACACATTGCTGGCAATTTACTTTGCTTATTACTAATAATTTGAAACCCTATTATCCATGCTTTCCACAATTTGAAAGTAATCTACCAATTTCATAATACGCCTTATCGGAGAACCTTAATACCTTACTACCGCTCGTTATGATTAAGAACACCTATATACAAACGTTTTTGGAATATTGAGAAGAATTTGTCAAATTTGTAGTTCTGTAGTTACAGACGTGGTTAAAAAATATGATTGAATAACATTCTGGTATTTTGATTTTGCTAAGCATACGAAAAAAACAATCCAACATTGCAAGGCCATACGTTATTTCCATCTTTTTACCATCACCACTATGAGAGAGTTGCCTGTAACAGTAACTTAAGAACTATAAACGTCCTCTAGTCTCACAAATTAGAAAAGGAAAGGTTCAGGTTTTATAGTTTTTTAATCAATAGATTTCATATACCTTTGCACAAGGACATTCAGGGATGACATTTTGTAGTTCACATAGAGATCCAATATTTGAGCATAGTTTTTAAGTCTGCTAATTCTAGAGTTTTTTCCTTGAGCAGAGTGCTTTAATTAAGTCACAAATCCAAACACCCGAGTAACATATTTAGAAACCATGCATTAGTTCATCTATTAAATAAACGTACTGTAGATATCTCTTTGGCTATGGAAGTTACAAACAAAAGTTCCGGAACATACGCTGGGTGTGGATCAATGTATGTTTGATTTCGTGGAGATTTTTTTCCGAAGACTTGTGAATTTTTTCCTAGTCTAAGCATGTCAATAAACCTGGATGAATAAACACAAAGTCTAAACTCAGAAAAAAGCACTAAATTTTATTTTTTTCACTCTTTTTTTTTAACACTTTCAAGTTACTCTTTTAGTCTAAACCGTCTTATTTTATGAATATTGAATCTTATTTTTAAAAGGTTAAGGAGGAAATATTCGATTTGCAAAGTCATGTCGTTTTTTAACAGAAGTTAATGAAGCATTTTACTCTTTTGACCTAACACCGTCAGGATCGGAAGCCTCGTACATTATGTCAGGTACTCCGGTTTATTAAACCCCACCTGTGGATGGATGGACCGTGGAATGGACATAGGATGTACAGTAGACACCCTTACATTACCATATTTGAAAAGAACTGAGAAATAGGGTGTAGAACAAAAATAATTGGCTTAGCATTTTGACACTAATGTAAAACGCTGTTCAACGCATGAAATAAAAATAGACATTTCCTGCCACACACTCAACAGAAAATTTTTAAACAAGATATCCAATTTATTTTTCCTTAAACCTTACAAATCTGTCCAAAGTTACCCCTACATTCTTCCTAAACCACTTGGCCACTTTCACCACATTTAATTGTCATAGAGACATTCTTATCATAATCATCACATCGTTCTTTGCTTTCTGGGTGTGAATGTACGCAACACTTCTCCACAATATTGTCTTTACGACATTAACGGGAGATCTACAAACATTCACATTGTTCCAAGCTGCAGTGGTAAGCTGTTGAGTAAGGTGTCTGCAGATCGTGGTATGTATATGATGTCAACATTTATTTTATCCTCGCTAATTCAAAGAAAATGACAGTTTTAGAAACTGTTTGATTGTGAATTGTTATACCAATTAACAGAGAAAAAGTATTGTAGGTGGAAGCCTAACGTTGCTTTTGCACTTCTAGCAACTGAAACGTGGGATTTTGTAGTTGGGATATGTTTATTACAAATATTGTGGAGCAGAATAAGAAAATTTAGTTTTATTTCTAGGTCAGACGACAGCAACAGCTGATTGAATTGTATAAAAAGGAAAACTTGGAGCTCAAAAGACAAGTACTTACAAAAGGTAAAATAAGTAACAACATGTAATATTATTAATGTCTGTACCCTGTTTGATGCAAACTCATAATTTAATAAGTGAAGTAGTGATCGAGTGGTTGAATTAAAAGCTTACTTAGAGAGGTTTAGTTTTGATCAAATATCCAGTGAAGATGTTGAAGGGTTCAGTTACCCGAAAAGGAGATACTGGTGTGTTTTGACTTGTTCATTCACGAACCACCCTATATTAAAAGGCATTGTAAAGCATTGTTAGGTACATTACGATAAACCACTAATATTGATGCTTATACCAGGTGCCAGTATCCATACTCAACCACCTCTTGGTTGTAAGCAGCAGTTTTCTCATAAGGCTGTGCAAAGATGATATATCCTGTTACAAAGTTCGTACAGATGATATATTTTTGTTTTAGATGAGAATTCTATTGGCTCCGGTTCAACGTTTGACAGCCAGGATACTCAGCGTGGTGAACAAGTAGCATTTCGTCTAAAATATGGAATAGGTAAGAATTTTTTTTAAAGAACCGTACAGGCATAAAGGCACGGGGTATACTGAACTGTGAAGGAGAAGAAAAAATAGTTAGGCCAAGCGATAAGAGTTGACCTTAGACTTGAACACATTGAAGGTCATATGTTGAAAGAAATTACTAAAAACATCTTTCATTTTCTTCCCAGATAATTTTGCGGCTGTGCTTTTTATCGTGGAGATGAAAATTCTTTTATTTTATGAATTAAAAACTTTGCATAAGCTAGGAAAAGAACTATGTCAGTCATACTCTTACTAAAATGTTGTTTTGCAATATGTCTTTGGTGTCATCTTATAAACTGATTTGTTAATTAGATTTAATTATATACAGCTATTTAGATTCTTCTAACTTTATCATATTTAAGATCGAAGTGCTCTCACCTATTAGTCGATCTACCTTGAAGATCTTTCAACAGTAAGTCTTTTACACTTGAGTAGGCAAAGTAATGCTTCAGTTGAAAACAGTAAAACCAGAGGATGGTGCCTACCTTTCCCTTAAACAGTTATGGGGTCTTCATTTAGTAGGACTTCTTATGGCAATAAATTTTTTACTTATTTTTTGCACATCTGGTGTGTAAACCGTAGTATTGAAGTCGCATAAGTCCACCTTCATGTATTCTTTTAATTTTTTGTGAAAATATACTGTGCTGTTTGTCCGATATGAGCCATTCCTTATTATCAGTAAAGGTCAACTGTAAGGAACGAATTGATTAAACATTTTGATACGTTTTTATTACGGAGCAAGGAATTGATTGTGACGTCAATGTGACGTATTTGACATTGCTTTTATGTAACTGATGTTGACCTCAGGGTAAAAGAATCGTTTTCTTTCTCTCATTTGTTTTGGTAATATTTTCTTTAATTGTTCAAACTTATTTCATCCCACTCCCTTATTTTTACCATCACCTCTAGGTGCTTGTAATCATTTGCCGTTACATTTTATTCATTGGGGCTAAATATAAATTTGCTGACTTAGAGTTTAGTAGCGGTCTTCCAGCCACATTCGCCAGTGTCTACAATTCCCATTGTTAATACCATTCTTGCAGGGTTTTTTTTGTTTTAAGGTATTTATTTAAGGTGACATTTACTATCTTCGTTGTAAGGGATCGTTGTGCAATAATTAATAAAATAGAATTTTGTTATCATTGGATGGTTTAAAATGATATTGACAGAATCAGGGTTTTTTTTCGAATTTCTGTTACAACTATATATACTCACACATACACGCATACGTACACAATATATAGATACACACATATACAAATACTCTCACATATCCATGCATAAACAAGCAGCTAAGTATATATGCAATTATAAACATACGTATAGTACCGTATTCCTTATTCAAGATAGATTTTAGAACTGCAGAATCTGTTCTTTAATATGATTTATTTCCTTACAGAATTAATTAATTCTTGATATTAACAAAAACAAATGCATAAACGTAACAGGATCTTGGAGGGAAAACGGCAGAAAAAGGGAAGCACAAGACAAGAAAGAGTTTTGGTAATAGCTACTATTGTTTGATTTGCTCTACTCTTTCGACGAGTTTTTCCAGTTTGTTGGAAAGTCAAGTAGTTGGTAAAATTACTTGCAACGTTTTTGCAGACTGGCTCATTCAAATACCACTGTTCTTAGCGTAAAGTACTTTCGGTAGCCTTTATTCAAGAGTCTTCTTTTACCTTCGATATTTTCAGATGACGAAAAGCAAACGAGGCTGGATTTTATGGAAGATATGATGAGATCTGACAATGTACTTTCAGTTGACACCTTTGTAAAGCAGGTAATCAACGTGTGATTTGAAAAATAATATCACTAATCATCCACACATCGGTACTTGTATTTCTTTTGACTTACTTTTTGTTTGTGGGAGTGCTTTATGTTTTAACCCAACGGTATTTTTAATTACTACATCTGTGCTATACACAGTTTAATCTATTATTTAGTGTATATGATGAGAATGATTACCTCAAAAGAGAAAGGGACAAAGGAAAAAGCAGCAAGTGGGAAAGTATCTTAATGGGTACAGTTATTGAGAATTCAAAAGAAATAGTGTAGAGATAAATTCAGCGAAAAGTGACTGTTTAAACAATTAATCGAAAGGTTAATCGAATATAAAAGACCTCGGAGAAGGCAAAGGTTTGACATCCTGGTCACAATGATGGAAAGATCATAGGGTGAGATAAAAAGAATAACAAAGAATAGGGTATCAGAAAGACGATGTCTGCAAGGATAATGGAATATGAAAGACCTCGGAGAAGGCAAAGGTTTGACATCCTGGTCACAATGATGGAAAGATTATAGGGTGAGATAACAAAGAATTGGGTATCAGAAAGACGATGTCTGCAAGGGACCTGTCAGCAGGCAAAAAACTAAACGAGAAGAATTTCTTCAACGTTATTTTTGCTATTAATAAAACCCTGAAACAGAACTGCTATCAAATCCATGAAAAAAACCAACAAACGAATTTTTCAACCATTATCTACTTTCACTTTTCTACTTTGACATATATATTATGGTATCTGTCATCTTGTGGGATAAAAAATAATTTTTATCAGGTAAATTGTTATTTACCTGATGCAAACTTTATATATATAACTTATTTTTCTTGTTTCTTGTATATGTACCAATATTGTGTTTGAAGTTGCTTAAAATTCGGATTGTTTAAAATCTGGACCGTTTTTCCTTTATTGCTAAAGTATTTATTTATCTTCAAGAATCAGATGGTTACCTCATATTTTACTTTCTTTTGTGGTACTATTACCTGTCGTTCTTATTCCTCTTTCTGAATGTTCTTTAGTCACTGTGACCACTGTCAAGACTCGTTTTGATGTTATAATTTTCCGTTGAATCTTGCTTTCTCAAACATGATATATTTTGTTATATTTATATTGTTATATATATATTGTTATATATATTGTTATATATATTGTTATATATATATATTGTTATATATATGTTTATTTTGTTATTCGTTTTTGCTTCCCTTCCCCTGAATTCATGTTCAAATCCACCTGTTGTGTCAAACGGAAGTTATTTTGAAAAATTTGATTAGGACCATGGCAATTCAGTGTAATGGGGGTTTTGTCCTAAATTTCTTGTGGAATAAATGATTGAGTTATTTTAGGGCACAAATAATTAATATTTCAATTGATGTGAAAGTGAAAATTTGTTTTGTTTTGGAAAAGTACCCCATACAGGTATAGAAATGGTCCATTCTATAAATTATTTAATTTGAAAAATGGGAAATTGAAAAAGGAACGGAAGTAAAAAAAAAGGGGGGGGGGAATTTAAACCTCCGTTGGGTGGATGTAGAGGAATTTGGTAGAAAATCAGTGTGTTATTTCATTAACTTTCAGACTCCAGTTAAAGATCATCTGGAATTTCAAAGAAAACTTCAAACATTGGAAGACCCTTCGCTTTACACAGTTTTATATTTCAGTGGTGGGGAGAGTAAAGAAGAACTTGAAACAATTAATGAATGTGGATTTTCACATAGTAGTATGTTTGCTTTTCCTTATCCATTTTTTAAGTGTGTAATTTGATTAGCTATGGCCCAAAGCAGTTGGTAATTGCATTGCCAGAGCCCTCCTTCAAATAGTAGTAAATGGGAACTATACGGGATTTACTTTAACTGGCACTGAGGCTTCATTGCTGAAAAGAGTTATTATTCACTGTTTACAATCACTTGCATAAATAAAAGTGATTAAATTTTTGTGTACCACTTTATCCTGTTATCGTGTAATTGATGGTTTGTACATCTTATTAGGTTGAAAAAATCCACTCATTTTTATTGAGAAATAAGGAGTAGTATTAAGTGGTTGATCTAGAAGGGACAGCAGAGGACCTTGCATTAATGGTTCCTTCAGAGGAGTAAGAGATATGGATGCGAAATGCTGTGGTTTAAAAGATAGCACCGATGCCTCAGGTGGTAAAGCATGTGGTATGGATAGCCATGACCACTTTTTCTAACGCAGTTCGATGCAAACAATTTTTTTCACTTTTCTGTAATTCCTTATCTTTTTCATCAGTATTATTTTCACAGTTTTTTTTTGTCTTCCATTTTTGTTGGGATCAGTTTTTCCTGCCCCTGATGGAAGTTGTCTTGCTGTGGAAGGTTCATCCCTATTAGGTTGGTTGGGATGATATGTCCAATGGCAATGACCTGGAGGAATAATAATGCACTCAAGTGGAAAAAATGGTAATAAAATGATCTGGTTTAAAAGGTAGGAGCGATAGCTCGCGTGGTAGAGAATTTGGCAGTGATAGTCATAAACACTCGTTCGAACCAAGTTCTTTGCACACATATTTTTCACTTCTCTTTAAGTGTAGAATCCGCTGTAAGTTTGATGAAGGTAGCAATCACCTCCTGGTATCCCATTTTACCAAAGACGAATGGAGCTAGATAGTCCAGAAATAAAACAAACATACACACAACTGCGTCAGGAGATTTTTTGGATGCACAAAAGTTGAATATCTGCAAACGAAAGAGTATAATCATGAGCCAGAAAATATTGTTGACAATTGTGCTTGCAAGATACTTTGGAATCTTACAATACTGTTCAACAATCTAATTGAAGTCAGAGGCCAGATTTAATTTTAGTGGAGAAGAAAGAAAAGATTTCCATTATCACTGACTTTGCAATTCTATTTGATACCCGAAAGGAGCCGAAAGAACACGAAAAGAAGGAGAAATATTAGGATTTAAAGTGAAAACCTCGGAAACTATAGAAAACGAAATTTAAAATAGTCCCCTATAGTTATCGGAACATCAACAATAGAGATCAAAGGAGAGTAAAAGAATAAGGAATTGAAATAGGAATTGAGCAGGCGCGTAAAACTGCAATGTGATCAGTTTGTTAGAGAGATGCCGGAAACAACAAATGGAAGTGGCAGAAAAAAGCTGGTGTAAAGATACAACGAGGGCCACTAGTGGAAACTGGCAAATTAAAACTATTGAGGAATGTGAATATTTAGTACGATCATTTATTTACGCCAAAGAGAGCTGATTTAGTTTTTGTGAATAAAGGTGAAAGGAAATGCGTTATAATTGACATGTTTGTACCATACGATAGAACTAGTAACAAAGAAATTAGAGAACTAGGGAGAAAAATCAAGATTTAAAAAGGAAAATCAGGAGGATTTAGCTTATGAGAAGTATGATGGTTGCACCTGTGGTCGTGGGTGCGTTCGGATGTAAACAAGGAAAATGAAGGAATTGTTAGAGCAAGCCACACATCACATATTGAAATTCATTTGTTTTTGAAGGGATCAAGAAGTGATCTTTTATTGTTGTTGTTGTTATTGTTATTTTTGTGATGTATTAAACGAGTAAAAAAAGTGTATTAATTGGGTAATTTTTAATTCATATTCTCGATTTCATTGTTATATTTATTTTGGCTATACAAAAATTTTATTTTCCTTTATGACTAGATTTTACTCAAGGTGAATATGGTCTTGGCTTGTATTTCGCTGCTTCTGCTAGGAAAGCATGTCAGTTTTCTACAGTACGTTCATCCCTTTGAATTGAATGCTTTGTAGGATGTACAATGAATATTTACTGATAATTATTTTTAAAAAACGTAAAGTAAACATCGATATAAATTTGATGTTATCCGGGGGAATTTTAGGAGGGGAGAGAGTGTATAAGATAAAATTAAAAAAATACATCCGAGAGCTGCCAAACTGAATATAATTGGTAGCTGCTGTCAGTAGGGCAGATTGTCATGATCAACAATGCACTAAAAGAAAATGGTAGATATAGGAGGAGAAAAAATGGTATATGAGAATATATTATTATTGATATTACTATTATTTACCTTTTTTCTTCTTCTTTTTTCTTCATTGTCTCCTTGCTCTCCTCCTTTTTTATGAATTGTAAATATTATTGACAGTATAAGACTGTAAATTACACATGGTTCAATTATATTCTGCAAGGTGAGATCTTTAAAAAACAATTTAATGTCAAAGATATAATAAATATTAGAATTAACTTTGTTCTCCTTTGTTGTTTCTTTTGCTGCATGTAACTGTATTTAACTGAAGATAGGATACGGTAAATTTAATGCAACTAAAATCCAATGTTGCTTTATCTGTTGTGAGCTTGCAATATTTCTTCTCCTTCCAGATCATGTTATCATTCTCACAAAATGACCAAATTATTTATTCTAACTGTTTTAGTATTCAACCTTCGATACCATTTTGTTTCTTGCTCTTTTTTTTTAAATGGTAAACATAAATTTATTATAGTAAAAGCATGATGAAGCAAGTTTTTTAAAAGATTTACAAAAACTAGCGAAAAGTGTAATTTCACTACAATGCACTGCCATCTTCTCAAAAATCCATTTACTAAGAATTCAATCAGGTCGAGGAATGTGACATTAAAGGACTTCAAAACTTTAATTTTTGCAGTTTCGATCATTGCTTGTATTGCCTGCTCGATGCTTTGTTATAAAGAAAAATTCAGAAATAATGATAACCTTGTGTATTAGTGTAAACGTTTATCTATCCCTCTATTCACCACGTGACTTGCTACATCTGACCATTTAGTAAGTACAGATCTCTCTGGGTTTTTTTACCCAAGGATTAAGGTATTAAAATACGTAACCGTGGGTTTTGGTATTATTTTGTTGATTCTTTGGCTAATCTTAGTCTTTTATATACTGTAGGTATAAGCATGGGAATTCCTCTAATGAGGTTTCCTCTCTGGTACCAGCTCAGTTTGTTGAATGTCATGTTACTCGCTTCCCTTAACATCTTAATCGTCATGGAGTTGTTGCCTCTCATTGATATAAATCTTTTTATAAATGTACTGTAGTTTTTTACCTTAGATGGTTAGTTAGTGGTACTCTCGGGCTGCTGATTGTTTTCATTCGCATTTTGACTTAGATGGTTTTAAGTCGAAGGTCACTTCTTTTTCTTTTCTTGACTAGATTTTTCCTGCATTCCCCTCACAGCTTCATATACGTAGTGGATTTATGCCTTGTATATTTCTTAATTATAAATCGTTTTCCTTTGACTTTATATTCATTTTTTGTTGGTTTTTTTCGTATTGAAATATTTATTTTGTCAAGGGCACCAAGTCCAGCGAAAATAACATTACTGACAGAAAATGACCTTTTTGAGTGAGAGCCTGAGTTTCTTTCGACAGCTTATTAGTGCTGGTTTCAGTAGACATAACAGAGATATGTGCAGAACGTGCAGAACATGCAGAAATTCTTAACTTATCTACTTATTTTAATAGGAAGGAATCATTCTTTTGGCTTTGGTTGGAATCGGCAACAGTCAGTCAGTCGTTTCTAGTAAACAGGGATGGTAAGGAGTCTTACTTCTTTATCTGTTATTGATGTCGCATATTTTAGGATCTAAGCTTTTAAAGCATATCTTGAAAGGAGAGCTGCAGAATATGAAAAAGCAAATATAGGCAATGTTTTATGGAAAATGGGAAATGGGAATGATCGGTTGTAGAATCCCACTTTTGTTGTGAAATTACAGGATAGGTGGAAGGTTCTGTTGCATTTCCCACATCTTATAATTTAACCTTTCTGTTGAGACATTTAAACACGTGTGCCTTCTTTTCGGCTATTCCCTTAAGAGTCGCCACAGCAAATAGTTCTCTTCCAGAGGGTCCTATGCAGCGGAATTTATGCAGCATGATCTGTCCAGTTCTTTCAAGCTGTAGGTCCCCCATTACACCTACAGCTGTCAAATCTTCGTTTATGCCGACAATTTATCTCCATTTTGTCCGCCTTCCCCTCCCAGTTTCGGACAACACTTTTTGAAGTATTCGTTTGTAAGATTAATTATTAATTGAATCTTTGCTGGTGATATTTGATTGATCTATTACACTGGTCAACAGCACTTTTGTTACCAGATAGTTTAATATTATTTCCTGTACAGTTTTGGTCGCTGAACACGAATCTGGGCTTAGTTTTTTTCTAGGACGTCCAGGTTTTTTTAAATTTAATTTTCAAAATTTTTCAAATATGGTTTCGAATTGCTGATCAACTAGGTTGATTTCGTGTAAAAACATGCAGGTACAGGGATTCCAGGGTGTCTGAGTTGTTAATCAAGCATTCTGTGTTATACTGTTACTACAACGGAGGGATTTTGATGCAAAAGATGTCAATTCGCTTTCAATACCTGGGCTATTCATTACATAATTTCATAAAATCATAATATTTTTGAATTACGTAATTTCATGATCAGAACAAAGATTCTCACATGTAGTCTCTCTTTGTTCCACACA
>RDPX01000047.1:1983262-2008323 GCA_003991215.1 Morbakka virulenta | reverse complement strand
CCCTGAGTCTGACGGTTGAGAGATGTTTGCGTAATTTAGAACTAAATCACACAAACACGGATATGCACAGATGCGTGTGAATGGATATTACTGCATCATTTCAAAATGCATTTTTGAATCAAAAACGTTACCGCTCCATAAGTACACCCAGAATTGTGAAATATGGATTTGGAAGTGTGATCTTGCAACCCTGGGTTTGACGGTTGAGAGATGTTTGCGTGATTTAGAAATAAATCATTCAGAGGAGTGGCATAGTGGCAAGAAAATGGTAACCTAGCAATAAATAACAAACCATTTCCCATGGGATATATAAGCTTCGAGAGTGTTAGATGCAACCTTTGGTGCAACCTTTGTAAGTAATACCCCATAACAACTTTCAAAGTTTGATTTGCACTTTAGAAAAGTGACTAAATGATATAGATATTCTAATAAGGTGTACAGTAATAGTAGATTCCATTACAGAATGTTCCAACCGTTTTTGAATCTCAGCTTCCATAATTCAGCAGGTAATCTACTCAGACCAGGTGACCTTCCCTTGCGCCTCATCTTCCTGACGGTAACAACAATTCTACTGAAGTTAATTCTCTGTACATGATCACAAAAAAACTAATTTGTTTAGATTAATCTCATCTGATTTTTGGTTTAGATCAGGATTAAACAGCTCCATTAATTGATTTTTACGGATTTTAAGTCCGTTTACTTTCAACAGAGATCACACGATTTAGTTTCTTTTTAGGCAGTCTTTATCAGTACCATTTAACCCCTTCTGCATTTCCTTTTATGGTATATTATGTCATATCAAGTATTATATGTATATTTATTATATTTTATATATATATTTATATATATATTATCAAGTATGTTTTATTAGAAGTTTACCATCTTTCAGAGTTGACTACAATCTTTGGTTCAGATTTTTTGCATTATTGATTTTTTTGAACAAAAACTATCGAGGAGTGTTTATATTTGTAAATGCAAAAGTGTTGTAATTTTTCTTCCTTCATAGCAAACTAAGATCAAACAGCTGCAGTAATAGCAACAATATCTGCTTTTTTGTTCCCGTGTGCACGAATTTTTTTGTTGAATGTTTGGAGTGCCTTGTTAATAAAGTCATATTTGTATTTGGCTGAAATATTATGAAGTTAGGTTTTTTTTGTATATTTCAGGCATATTTTGTATTTGAATGAAGGGTGGTACAATGTTATATGATATGGCTTTTCCTCCTTGTGTTGTCAATTCACGTTCTAGTTAACATTACTGTTATTCATAAGACACGATTGTTCATTTACACCTTTAGAGTTAGGTAAATCAATATATGTATGTAATACATAGAATATGTTTTCGTTGAATTTGTAATAGTTACTTTGGACTGCTATTCACAGTATATTACTGCATTTTTTATTTAATAGGAAAGAGCCACCTGAGGGGAGTGACTCGCTTTTGGTATGTTACAGAAACCATGCTTTTTTCATTTCAATGAAAGATAAGTTCAGAATTAAATAGAACCGCCACTGATAATTATTTGTGCACTATTATGACAATATATCGTCATCTAACAACATCTGCATTTTCCCTATATGAACCATACCCGGCTCATGTTTGATAGGCATTAAAATATAATTAGTGTTTATGGTCTGTTGGGCAATGCTCTGAACATTAAATGACAAAAGGATAAGGTTCTTCAGGTAAGTGCCAGAACGTCGGAGTATATTAAGTGTAAAACCGTTTAATGTGAAAACTCATTTACGGCAGACAGAGCTTTCTGATCAGAATGCCACATGATAGAGTTCAAATTTTTTTAATTCTTTCCCGGATTTGCTATTGGTAAAATCTCTGATAACGTGTTTCTGGGGTGAAGAGAGACACTGTAAATCATTCTGAGAAAGTATAGTTTACGTTTGGACTGGTTTTTCTCAAATGATGACGATTTCGCCCAACAGCTAGATGCCATTCGTGAATCCTTCATCAAGCAAAGTTATCGTCAACATATCTTTCCTGCAGCCAAATGCTGATTTAAAGTCGCCAAACACATCAGGAACTCAGGCTGAAAACGGTAACCAGTGGCGCAAATATGACAACTTGTTCACCCCTAGCTGCTGGGAAAATAAGATGTAAATCCATGCAGTATACACTATTTAGCCAAAGTCAGGTCCCAAAATTCACCTGTAATGATGCTTTGAAAAACAGATGTGACCAACACTAATCCACATTCTGTGTCGTTTACACCACTACTTGTAACCGCGTCAACGAACTGGTTATTGACACATTTTTCACAAATTTGCAAAACCATGGTTATACCGACCTTCATCGCTCATCGTTGACCCCGTTGCTAGAATTAGGACTTTTTTGTAGCTTGCGTGCCTATGGTATGTACATCGGTATAACTCTCCAGACGTTAGCTGAGGACGGAGTTACCCTCGTCTATTGGTTACTCATACCAGCCACCGTATACACTGAAAAGTCTAGCATTTTCATTAATTGCTCGATTTACCAGAAAGCCCAAAGCTATCATTCACATCTGGTAGAACTAAAACTGTACTTGGAAGAGGGTAGTTTGCCTCTGTTTATGTACTCAATCCAAGACGTTGTGCTAAGGGGCACAACTGAACGTTTTTAAAAGTGACATATTTGGTTTTGTGGTAGTGAAATTTGAATTAAAATCTATGTGTGTGGAAGACAGTTGGAAGTAATTATATCAGTATGCCAGTAAAAGGCAGCCTGTGCAAATGCTGCACATACCATTTTTCTGTTGTCATCATAGCCAAAAACGGTTGCAAATAGTTTAACAGTTATTTAAATTGTATGAAGCTCGTTTAATATGTATATTTTAACAGTATTAGTTTAGATATGTATGTGACACTTTTCCATGCGTGCGCATGGCCCCAGCCAGAGATGTCATCCTTCAGAACATCGTGCCATGTCTTTCTTGGTCGCCCAGGTCACCGACGTCCACCCACAGATAAGTCTACTGCCTGCTTGATTGTGCCACTAGATTGCTGAACACATATAACACGTTTCCATCGTCATGTAGATAAATAATTATTTTGATGACTCATATTTAGATAAACTCGTGGGTTATTATGTACATATGGTGCACAGTACAATCTCGACGATATGGCCTGGTTGGGACAGTAAAAATACAAATTCGGATGATTGAATATTAGGATTGAGGATAAGGCGGTCTCAATATGCATTAATTAGAATTAAATAGATGATAATAATAGTAATAATTTGTATAGACTAAAAATTTGCTTCTGTCCCTATTAAATCCGCTCAAAACTGGTTTGTTATTGATCTGTATTGATGCAAATTATAATAGTAAAAATTTACTTATCTACATTTTTTTAATGATACAATAATTTTTTTATCACCGATTTAATATTATAATATTAAACCAGTGCATGAATGTTTTTACAAGTTAGCTAGGGTAGATTTAGTACGGCGTACACCTCAACATACAAGTAAAGCCTAATCAGTCCAGTCATTGTGTACCAAACATTCCATAATTTAATGTATCAGCTGACGAAAACGAAGAGCATTATTTTGTTTTTCGTGTTTCACCATTGATTGCTTTAGTCCATTCTGTCGAAAAAGTAAGCTTTCTTTTATTTTAACAGACTGTCGGTAGAGATATTCAATCAGCATTAATACCATTAGAGGATAATCAAGAATTTGTGATATTTGATCCAAATCAGGTAATTACTACCATATGTTGTATTAGTTTTTTTCTTTTATGAGCTTTCCTTCTTCTTTCTCAACTGTTAGCGTTTATTCTGTTGTTATTGTAAGTACTCAATGTCGTTTTTGGTGGTACTTAAGACTCATTGGAGGCTGAAAAATCCTTGATTTTTGGCTCCAGATTATTTCATCTGGCAAGACGGAACACCCATTTTAATCACGTTCGGAACTGTAAGTGTAATACTTGTGAATGGAAGCTACTTCAGAGGGAGGAAAAGCTATTTCTGGTACAGGGTGTAAATGACCAAGTGTTATAGTAATAAGCTGTTAAGCAAACATCGTCTCACAATATCAGATTCCATAAATAGCGTAAGCTGTTGTCGTCTCTAAGCGATAGTTACGTGTCATCATGAATTATCACAATTTATTAATGTCAGTAGTGACTAAGGGAACCCCCCAGCTATTTATGGAAGCTTTATAGTACAATCATACTTCCAAGAATAATCATTGTAAAAGGCATTTATCTTAAATTAAGCTCACAAAGTCTTTTAAAAATTACTCTTCGAGCCTTGGAAATACTTCGTGATCTTTTGTAATCAAAATAGTATTCTGAAAACTATTTTCTAGATGTTATACGGAGTTAGAAGTCAGATTTTTAAAGTTTGAAACGTTCACAGGATTACTTTCTTGCCCATACGGATTTTAAGATACCTGCATGGTAGGGTTACATCGCTAGGTTTAAATGTATTGCGAGAAACATGACTAACGTAAGTGGACCCTAATTCTGTTGCTTGGTAGTCAAAGTTAAGGTATAAATTAATTCCAAAAGTGCTTAGTCATGTTTCTCGCAAATATTTCCGTTTTGTGAGGTGCTTCCTGAAGCATGGTGGGAAAATGACCCAACTTGTAATTTCAGGACGTCTAAAGCCCTTTCCAATAACATCAGAAATACTGGAGATTATATTGTTGGGAAAACCGTTATACCAGATGAAAACCGAACGTATTATACTCATTTTGAAACACTGATTGAAAGAAGTATAAACTAAATGAAACAGAGGTGGGAGATAATAGAGAAGATTGAACCTTTTAAATTGACAATGATGAAGCTATGACTAAGGATACTCACCTTGCTCACCTTTCCCAGTTCCTTCAAATGTTTCCATATTGCTCGATCGTCTACGTCCCTCTCACCCGGGTCAAGCCAGCACGATCAGCCATGATCGTGTCATACTATCGCTGTTTTGGTGGTCCGCTCCCCCTGGTACCCACTACCCTCGTGTCATACACTCTCCGGATGTCTTGATCTCTCTCACGGTGGTGAACATGCCCAAACCATTGTAGCTTTCTCTTTCTCGTGACGTCGTTGATAGGCATAACTTTGGCTTCTGTTGTTATCTCTTCATTCCTTCCATGTTTTTCTGGACTTATTCCCATGCAGTATCGCAGCATTCGCATCTCACACAAGCCAATCTTGTCCAGTCGTATCGCAGTCTTGTATATGAGGATTTTAAGGTGAGCAGGCTTTTTTTTAACACGTAGTACTCCACTTAGCTCCCTCCTTCCCAGTGGATGGTTTTGCCGAGAAATTGAACTGTGTATACTAAGGTAGGGCTTTCTCCTCGTCTGAGTTGCACTTTTTCATCAAGATGTTACCATTCTCTCCTGGTGGTGGTAGATACTCTGTCTTTGATCAGTCTAGCTTGAGCCCCACACTTTCCATCCTTCCCCTCCACACCTCTGGTCTCGCTTCCAGCTGTTCACGACTCTGATCGCACAGCACCAAATCAACAGCGAATGGAATCGCCCATGGCGTGTTTCGTCGGTTTCCTTCTTGATCACACCCATGATGATAATGGAGGGTAGCGGGCTTAAAACAGATCATTGATGTAGACCAACGTCGATGTTGAGATCTTCTGTATTCCCAGAGTTTTTTCTGACTTGGGTTGTGCAGCTCTCGTACATGTCTTGGATGATGTTGATGTGCGCGTCTAGCACACCTCTCCTCCTAAGACAAGCCTCTCGAAATGGTATCGTAGGCTTTTTCTGAATTTACAAGCACCATATGCAGGTCACTATTAAACTCCCTGAATTTCTCTTGAAGTATCCCTGGGGAGAACATTGGTTCGGTCGTAGCCCCCCCTTCTGAAAACCATACTGATTCAACTTGATGTTGACAATCACTCGTTCAAGAAGTTTAAGACAATGGCTAAGAAGCTTGTTTCCACGGTAGTTGCCACAGTCCAGAGGATCTCCTTTCTGCTTAAAAATTGGTGCTATCAGGCTTTTTCTCACTCCTTGGGCAGCCCTTCCTTCATTATTTGGCTCAGACGTGATGTCGTCTAGGTGATTGCACTCTGTTTTAGTAGCTTTATGACATCGACGGGGAGTTCGTCAGGTCCCGTAGCCTTCTTGTTTTTCATTTTCTGGCTGATTCTTAACTTCGCATTCTTCAATTTCTTTTGTTGAGCCCTGAATTGGTGTTGCATTAGGAAGCTCTTCTTTCATATTCTGAGTGTTCAAGAGAGTGTTGAAATAATTTCGCCATCTCTCCTTCATCTGGCTATCCTTACCTTTTTTTTCCATTTCCATCCTTTATGAAGGTTAGCCTGTCAATGTCTTTTGATCTCCGGTGTCTAGTTTTCGCCAGGCGATGGATAATCTTAGGTCCATTTTCTGCTCATTCCTTGTAAAGGTTTTGATAAGCTGCACCCCGGGCTATTGGACATCTCTTCTTAGTAATCTTGTTACAATTCCTGTAGATCTCTCTTGCTTCTTCTGTTCGAGTTATCTTCCATTCTTTCATCGCTTGCTTTTTTTGCGCTACTGTTTCTGCTACTTCTTTGTTCTACCAACAGGACCTTTTTCAAGAAACTTTCCGCGGGTAGATTCTCTGATCTCTACCAGTTTCTCCCAGAATTTTTTTATCAGTTCTTTTCCTTCCTGCTTTATTGGCTTCCACCAACTAATTTTCCGTTCTCTTCTTTGACTTTGCCTCTTTTTCTTGTCCACAATAAAGTCCATCACCAACAACCCATGCTACGTAACTGCACTCTATCCTCGGATCACTTTGCAACCCTTATCTTTTCCTAGCCCTTCCGTCCTCACTGTGATGCAGTCGATTACCGTTGAGCGCTACTTCATTTCTTGGTCTTGGCCCTCCACTGTGGTATAGTTTGACGCCATCTCCAATGAGTTTTCCCTTTCTCTCAGATTTCCCACCTTTCCATCGCGTCTTCCGAAGGCAGAGAATGTCGATGTTGCGCCTTTTCATCATATCTCCTATCTCTCTGCTTTTAGCTGTACTGATGTTAAGAGTTGGTATCTTGGTCCTGGTTGGTCTCTCTCGCTTATTTTCCACAGGTTCAGCAAAACCGTCTAACCTCTGCGCATCGCTTAACACGGCGAATGCCCTAGCATAGTCTGTTCCTCTCTGATTGTTTGGCATAATGTTTGAGGCATCGTTTTACCGGTCGGATGCCTTTTCTGTCGCCGAAACCTCTGTCTTTATCCAGGCTTGGGACTGATGGTTTGTGCACTGGCCTTTTCAATTCCCAGGCGATATTAAAGCTATGGCTAAATATGCCATATCTATATTCGAGGACGGTAAAGATGATGAAATAAAATATATCAAGTTGAAATTCACGGTAGTTTTCTTCCTTTTCAACCTTTAAACTAGGTTGAAGGAATTTCTTAATTTTTAATTTCTCAGATGTTTCAAATTTTGGACAACACAAGGTTTTAGCTGTTAAATTTTTCGGGCTTTCCTGCTGTGCGAAATTGAAAAGGTCCGAACTTTTATGCGTTTTCTGTAAGTCGGATTTTCAACTCTAGCCCCACCCTGTCACTGTGCGTCTGACCGGTTGTGCTGGGTTGTGCTATTTCTGTACTTCTCTTGATTAACATTTTCCACCACCAAGCCGTCTACACAAGGTTTTCAATCGCAACAACATGAAAGTGAGCTACAGCTGCACTGATAATATCGGCAAAATCGTCAACTCCCACAATAAAAAGATAGCATCGCCTAATCCATCAGTGAAGTTACCATGTAACTGCAAGAAAAAAGATGAATGCCCTTTGGACGGTGACTAGAGAAAAATCATGTAAATGTGAAGTTAGTGTGCCGGAAGTCAAGAAGAAAGTTTATATTGGGTTGATCGAAAAAGATTTCAAGATAAGATTCAACGGATAAAACCAATCATTAAGAAATGAGAAGGGACCCGAAAGAAAAGAACATCACCCCCACCATGAAATGGTCGATAATAACTAACGTGCAGCCCTATTCAGACAACTCGAAAAAGTGCAACCTTTGTTTGCGGGAAAAATTCGAGATCCTTAATTACGCTAACAAAGCGGAACTGTTGAACAAGCGTAGTGAACTCATTGCAAAATGTAGACACTTCAATAAATTCCTGTTAGCTAATTATAAATCAAAGGACTGGGTGTGATAAAGTATTTAAAAATTCTTTTTATTACTGCATATTCAATTGTACTAATTATGTCAATCCCATGAGAGTGATTTTATATATTTTGTAATTTGTTCCAGTTATAACTAGATACGCTAAAGAAATATGTTCATAATGTTTAGCTGACGATTGGAAAACATGAAACTGACAGTTCTAAACTAAGTTTTGTTGATTTTTTTGTCGTCCACCATATAGTATAATGTAGAATAGGCAGAGTAGAGTGCTTGATACTTACAATGATTTAAAAGGGAACTATGATACAACTGTAAAGCAAAAATCCCTATTTGAATTGCAACTTAAGGCTTGCCTGACGCATGCTTCGGAAAAGGATTTAAACTCGAAATTGCACTAGTTTTGTTTGATTAACAGTTTTGCATGATCAACAACTGAAGCATTACCAATAAAACTTTGCATCGGACCAAGGAGACACGAACTCTTGAAACCCAATGGATATGAATAATCTTTTTATTGCTTTTGTTTAATCAGCCCAGTAGGAGAAGGCCCATTGTATTGATTGGTCCATTCTCTGTTCTTTTTCGATACTTTTTAATATGTTTCGTCTTCCAAAGCTTTAATGTATGTTTATGTTTATTAAATAATTTTACATACGTCTGAGGGTATTTATTTTTTATTACTGAATGTTTATACAGAAAACCCATTCAAAAATAATATTTATACGCATATTTACAATATCATTTGCTTCCCAGGGGGTCCTTGCCTAAATACAAGANCTGTAAAGCAAAAATCCCTATTTGAATTGCAACTTAAGGCTTGCCTGACGCATGCTTCGGAAAAGGATTTAAACTCGAAATTGCACTAGTTTTGTTTGATTAACAGTTTTGCATGATCAACAACTGAAGCATTACCAATAAAACTTTGCATTGGACCAAGGAGACACGAACTCTTGAAACTTTGAAGTAAAAGCAGAGAAACTTTACCTTGAAACCCAATGGATATGAATAATCTTTTTATTGCTTTTGTTTAATCAGCCCAGTAGGAGAAGGCCCATTGTATTGGTTGGTCCATTCTCTGTTCTTTTTCGATACTTTTTAATATGTTTCGTCTTCCAAAGCTTTAATGTATGTTTATGTTTATTAAATAATTTTACATTCGTCTGAGGGTATTTATTTTTTATTACTGAATGTTTATACAGAAAAGCCATTCAAAAATAATATTTATACGCATATTTACAATATCATTTGCTTCCCAGGGGGTCCTTGCCTAAATACAAGAAATGTTAACAAGGAAGTAAAATTTTATAATACCCAAAACTCTTGAGAAAATGCTATTTTGATTATCGTTGATACAGATAATCGGCTTTTTACTTTTAGGCAACACCTATTTGTCTAATTTACTACCAGATAAGAAGATTTGGCTGGGACTAGTATGGACGGAACTTACCTTCACAAAGGCAGAAGGAGAAAAAGGTAGAAATGTAGAAGTAGGGATCACTGCATTTTAGCACAACGCCACTAGAACTGTTGTAAGTCCTTGGGGTACAAAGTTTTTTTGGGCCTTCGAAAAAAATGTATAGCTCTGAAATACTTGTACATAGAATTGTAAAGTTTGCACCTACTGTAAATTGTCAAAAATCATTTTATGTGTAAATACATGTTACCAAAAAAGAGGAGAAGCGTAACCTGATACCGTTTAATCTTGTGAGTTCTATCCTCCAAATGGAATATTTTGTAGTAGATATTGTGTTTGGTTATGCTGCGCTTTCCTTCCTCGAAATCTTACAAAACAAACATGTTTGTTCGTATGTTTGGATTGTATAAGTCCACGGGACGAATTAGACCATACTAAATAGACACTATTAGTATTCAGTAAGGAGAATTTGACTCTTTATCTAAAATTGTCATAACCTCCTTTGCATTCATTTTGTAAGTTTGGGTGCATATACCGAAGCTGAGGAGCTGGTTTTCTTTAGAGGGCAATACCTAGTATTAGTGACAGAAAATTGTTTTTAATAAGCTGAACTGCTCCTTAAAAACTATAATTACAGCTTTATTACCTCCATTTTAATAGAGATACGCCTTCTACAGTTTTCTCTGTAAAACTGACAGTAATAATTAACTTCAAAACATTCCACCATCCATTCATGAAGAGTGTGCATATCTAAACCAGTGCATGGTCAGCTTTTCATTCTCTTCTTTCCAGTTTAGATTTTCTGATGCCTTGACATTTTATGATACTTAAAGTAAATAGATGGTTTCTTCTTTCCAGTAACTTTGCTTGGTTTTAAGAGAAAATGTGCTGTATCACTTAAGTCCATCTAGGTAATAAAACATAAGATTATGCTGGCAAATTCACAGGCAATATGTCAGAACTTCTTTTTTATAATAACCTTGTAATTGAGATAAATCAACAACAGGGATTGCTTTTGATATAGATTTAAATGTAAATTTTTATTGTTTTGGTCACTTTCTTTCCATTCCAATGAAAACCATTATAAAAGATATTGCTTTATTTTATTTCATTCGATTTATTACCATGCAAATATATTTTTGTAATAATTGCTGCTATTAAACCCTACGCTACATGTTATGTTTATTCTATCAATATTCCAAGGAACTTTATACGAATACCGATAGGTTTAGGGTTATCTTATCTGTAACTGCCTCACGTTAAGCCTTATTACTAAAATTAGTAGTATTCTACAGAAGAATACTTCGAGTCAGCTGGACAGAGCGAAGAACAAATTTGTCAGTCCTCAGAGAAATTGGACAGGAGAGAAGTCTGCTCAGATCGATCAAAAGAAGAAAACTAAAGTACTTTGGACACATCACAAGGAGAGGTGGAATATCAGCTGAGATCCTGCAAGGAATGACAGAGGGAAAAAGGAAGAGAGGAAGGCAGAAAATGAGATGGAGCGACAACATTGTCGATTGGACGGGGAAGACCATGAACGAATGTACGAGGGCATGTCGGGACAGACGCAGGTGGAGGAAGCTGGAGTGGACGGCAACGCGGGTCACCGATCCTCAACGCTGAGGATGGACCGAACGACGAATAAAATTGCATTGCTACGAGGCCTTCGGAAGCCTTAAACAAAACATGACAGAATTAAAACTTATGATATTCGTATTGTAGATGCATTGTTAGGTTGCAGCTTTTACCGAAATATGTTTGTGACCTTGCACCCGTGCGCTCACAAATAGCAGTATCAAACCTCCTCCGGTGGTAATCGGTGTTACGTCACGTATTTTTCAAATTCAAGATCACTATTGACCAAATGGTAGTAGATAGGAAAGCACTTGAGCAATTCTACACTATCACACAATTCAATTTTATGCCCCTGTCAAGAGCATACTGAAATTTGCACAGTCGAGGGAATTTTTGAGGCCCTGTACTTATTTTCTTTACACAAGAATCCTCCTTGCGGAGCACCTTGCATAAGTTGACAACAGTTTTCGATGTCGAATTTTCTCCAGTTTTCCATTCAATCCAGTCAATGTTGACGTAAAATTATGCTTATCCTGACATTCGTTTTGACAGCCAAATTTATGCATATTTCGAATTATATTACATGGAATTTGTCTGGGAAAAAAACCCAAGGAAGAAATCCCAAGTTTTTTTGGAGTCAAAATTTTGGTGGTTATTATGCCGTTTGGTGAAATTTCTTAATTTATGAATGTGAGGGCTAAAAAATCCCTACAAAAATTGGTCGATTTGCTTAAAACTTAATTAGAATTAACACAGATGAAATTTTGAAAAATATTTTAAATGTGCTGTTTATGCCTTTTTGACGTCTTGCCTGTACACAGTCCATTATTGTAAGGCGAAAATGAGTACGCGTTCCTGCGCTTACCTCATGAACTGTTAAATGGATGGTCTTGACAAAGATATCATTTTGTGACGAAGAGGTAAACCTTTAGTCTTATATGTAATATCTTAAGCCTAGTTTAATCAACAGATTTAAAATTTTAGGTCGCGTTTGTGAAAAAAACAAGAAAATTATCATCAAAATACACATTCTATTCAATCATCAAGAGCAGTTGTCTAATATCTCTGTTAGAGAGAATTTCCTCCTTCCCAAAGCACCCGTGTTACCTGTAAATAAATAATGACTCTTTATTAAAAATTTTATTAAAGATCTACCACCTTTTTATACATGAGCAGTCTTTATAATTATGGTTTTCAGGAACGTGCTCCTAGCTCCAATAAACAGATAAATTTTGTAGATTCATTTCGATATTAGGACTTTAGTTAATTTTCGTACCTGTCATCCCATCATCTGTGGAATGAATTTTTTATGTAACCATTTATCTTGCTTGCTAATCTGATTGTGTGAAAACATTCAAATGTTCCAATGAAATTTAATTGAACGTTAAATAATTCAATACTGGCGTAGGTGCACATGATAGTATTGATGACATCCTTCTCTATTATTTCGTTTCAATCGCAGAAAAAGTATATTTCAGTGGCATAATGTTAATATAGGTTTCGTGTTCAAATAAAACACTGTAAAGTTTGTTTTTTGGGGAGGTTTCAACGTCATTTTCCTCCAGCAATTGGGACTCAGACGCATCCCTTCAGAGGTACTTTGTTTCGGCAGTGAGGAATTTCTTGGCCGGATGCCCTTCCTGACGCCAACTAATGGCTTTTTATTTTGTAAAGTTCCTAATTTTCCTCACTCTTTCTCAGGGAATCGAAACCGAAACCTCTTGGTTACTTTGCAAGTGCACTAACCATTACACCACGGCTCCCCACAGATAAGGCACTGTAAAATAACCAGTCAATATTTGTCTTTCAAGGGAGTACAAATAAAGCTCAAACTTAATTTTCACCCATTCATTCATTCTTTAAGAAAATAATACTTTCCCACTAATACAAACCTTGAACAATATAGATGGCCTATTGACAACCAACATCTGTTACCTTATAATTGTTTTCTTGATAAAATAAATATGAAAAGTCTACTGTGGCCATTATCGTTATTAATTTTAACTTATTAGTTGACAAAATATTACTGTCATGGTGGATGCACTCCTGGGTGAAACTGCAGTAACAGAAATATAGAACGCCATCACATAATATTATTTTACGTTTGCTTCTATTGATGTTGGTTTAAAGGCATGTGCTGTATGCAACGAATAGATGATCATTGAAGACGTCAAAAAATAAAGATTAAAAAGTACAAAGAAAAAGGCTCAGGTAAGCAAACAAACCCTCTGCGCTAAGGTGGCTGAAACCCCTTTGCGTAGGATGAAAGGCCTAAAAACAGAAGACCCGGCTAAATCAAGGCCTATCAATGCTTCCACATAGTGAAGTCCAGCTTTTGAAGGTAATCAGAAGGACCCATTTGTGCACAACAAGTACCATAAATCCTACATACGAAAAGAAAACAGAAGTCCTTAAAATCAGATGCAGACAAAGCCGGCACAGAAGAATCATCTCGGACGGCAAGACATCCATTTGAGTGGAAGGCACACTGTTTAATATGCGCAGAGTAGCTTGGCTTTGAGGACAATTAACGACATCCTGAACTCTCTTCAGGCATTGGTGAAATTGAATTGATGGATAAGCAAGAAATGTCCACTGCAGGAAAATCTATTGAAAGCATGTAGAGGGAGAACTGTTTAACTGTCCCTCAATGTGAAAGCCGACTTGAATGCATTGGAGATATTCATACATTTGAAATTAAGCTAAATATCACCTCAGATGTATACAAACGTTTATGTTTCTTTCAAAAGGGTTTTAAATAAAGGTTTTGACGAAGAAAATGCATAAAATAGGCTTTTATTTGCTTGTGTGCTTGATTGGAAGCAGAAGGCAATGATGACCAGAATCCGCAAGAATCTTCATAGTTTTCTCCCAGGCGATATTGAAACCTACACTAAAAATATATCAACAGAAGGTTTATAATAGATTACGGTAGCTCACAGACTGTCAGTGAGAAACTTGATAAACCCACTTTGATCGCCCAGATATCGAAATCGGACAACATTCTCCTTAGCACCAATGTAGATGAAAGATCAACATATACAAGCATAAATGAAGACATTTTAAGCCAGAGTAGGGAGGAACTCCTAAAGAGCAGCTTAGGTGATGTAAAAATTAAGCAGAATATTGCCTTACTGTAGATGGTATTGGATTGATAATCATTAAGGTTTGATGCTTACGATGTTTCTCTTGTACTGGTAAAAGAATTGTTTTTATCAACCGCACTAATTATGCAAAGTTAAAGAAACAATTACTTCAAACTTCTATTTCACGTGTATTCATGGAGGCTGCTTCAAAAATCAGGTGATATTTCTTCTCTTCTGGTTTCCATCAATATTTTTTATCAGAGTAAACGATGTCGTATTGTCATAGACCTAATAGATATATTAGGACCTTGTGTTCCATCTAATCTAGATATGGACTTCGAGAAGAGTGCTGCAATAGCAAAACCAAAAGCCCGTTCATTTCCAGGGTCATCATCTCTTGATGTCACTATGTTCTGTCACAGGGTTGGAGATAACTTTGATATCATTTTACTTACACCAACAAATGGATATATATTAAGCTAGCCACACACAAAGAAAAAATTCTTATGGTAATGAGTAAAGCTGTTAAAATCCAAAACAAAGAAGTGTACAAGTCCGCCAGTGATCTTTTAAAACTTCCAATAGCAGCATTGTGTGCTTCTGGTCCTCCTGATCCCTTAATTATTTTTACAAATTAGCTGGTGTCTGTCCTGTTTAATTGGATGATGATGGGGGTATAAGAAAGAACCAAACTTCAGTCTTGTTGAGACGTTTCATCAACTTATTCACAGTTGATAATCCCAAAGTGATTTATATTTGATGGGGGCCCATTTGTTCTTTGGATACGATCGCCAAATGCTAGAACCAGGGTATGAATGTACTCCATGTGCATTGGTTAATTTTTAGGTGTACATGAGTCATTCATCCTTATAGTGGTTACATTTGATCACAGTGAAACGATAACAATAAAAAATTAAGAGCAGAAGGGCATCGTTTGCATGTTCAACTGTCACCTTTTTAAGCAACAACAAAAACAAACAAACAAACAGCCATTCACCAAGTTCTTGCATGATCCTGTTCAGAATACTGATGTTAGAATTGTGCACCCTACCGATGAAAGAGACGCAGAAGTGATAATAGTAAAGGAGCCTCTCACATTGGCTTCTAGTGTCGTTAACATTGAAGCTGTGTTAGGTGCCAGCAATATTTTGGTCCTGCTTCTCTATCACACAACAGAGGGTCCAAGAATAATCATGAAAACAGAGTCTACTTAATTAAATGACTGAACCCTTGGATCCGGACTGCAAACTGTATTTTCTCTTTGTTCATGCAATTGATGAATATGACATTATGTCTTTCTTTTTGGCATTGGAAAATTGAAGTCTCTGAGATAGACTGAGAACATGTTGAGCAATACTCTATTTAGAAAAAAACAATACATATCAAGATTTCCACTTTCAAATCTTTGAAATCAAAAAATCATTTATGCAAGAAGGTACGTCATTTCAAATTCATTTTAATGTAATAATTATATTGTCTTTTCAATTCACCAGGATGTTTCTTTAAACTTGTTTTCCAAGTGCCAGGAAATTACCTAATGTTGTATCAAATAACATTATTATGAGGCTTTGAAGACATTTAAGAGGTCATAATAACATAATAGTTACATTGAAGATCTTTATTGCATTATTGCGCTCGTTTTCGAATTTCCAAGACTTTGAAGAAAATCACATGTTGATACCTTTGCTTAAAATTGTTACCAAATTGAAGGATATAATGTCAATTTGGGAAGCAAAAATACTATGACGTTAGTTTTTCAGACTTCCCCATTTAGAAACATTGGGAAGTTTAAAGATACTTTTGATCACAATGAAGAAAAAACTGGATCATTAACAAGAATATCGAGGTCCATTTAAATATTGTCAGGGCTAGTTAAGCTGACCTTCTGTAACGGGCTACCCCACTATCCGGCCTGGGAATACTGCTACTTAGTTTCAATCGACCTGTTAAACCTAAACATTTACGCTCACCCCCAATAAACCGTTGACAGTCCCCTTCCTCCACATGATGGAATGGTTATCCGTTGGTACTAATTACCTCTCATCACTGATTCTACACAGTATAGATGTCATTAGTTTAGAACATACAAAGTTCCTTAATGATAACAAAATAATGCTTGACGATTCCTGTATCGGCTGCGCCCGGCTGGAGGGCTTACATACGGATTTTTGTTCAGAGGCACTATAGTTATGTGAACATTTATTCACTTTACTATACACAATCCACTAAACCAGGTTAATAACTCATTTAATCCAATTCTTTATTAATAACCCCTTAATAAATCCTTGACCAATCCGTGAAAACTACAAAATATGTTAAATAATAATATAATATTTGCATGCATTAATTGAGTACATAATTGAGTATATAGCAATTAGTATTACAAATTTGGTATCAAGTGTTCATGAATGCAAATTAGACATGCAGTACGGGGCGTCCGAGAAGGCAACCTCGACGTGGTGATGCCTGGATGCTGACTAGCCAGGTTTTCCTGAGTGGTTGGTAACGAATAGCCTTCGTTTCAAGCTGCTCTTCCGTACCATGGAAGAAATCGATCTCGTCCTTCATGTGATTTCGAATCTGGTTAGTCGTCGATTTGGAGATTTTTTTTTTGCTTCCACCAGCTTACACACACACATGCAGTAACACAAAATGAATAGCATGTCACAATAATTGTCACGCATATAATAACAATATTTAGCGCACATACCTCTGTCTCCTTATTTAGTGTCGATACAGCAAATAGTAGTATATTAATGATTTTGTTAGTATCACCTACCTTGTGATATATCGATTTAAGTCACTACTTCTGTTTTCGTGACTGAGTGTGCCCAAAGTATTTTAATTATTTGACAGAGCTGTTCATACGGACAATCTCCTGTCTTATTCAAAATGCTTACTGAAACCACATGGTCAGAGGATATTATTTATACATGGTGAATCACCAGAATTCACCATAGCCGGAACTTCACAACCCCCCATCAGGCAAACATCACACAAGCCAATCAAATTCAATTGAATGTTCCAGCGGAACCCAGTAAACACAAGAACAACACCACCACACGAATTCCGAGACTCGCTCGATGACTGCTTCTAAATAAACACCCCAATACCTACTAACTGATAGTAGAAATTTGGGCTTTGTTCCAAACTTTACAATTCCCTTGCCTTGGTGTTGGTATTGTAATGTTGCATTGTAACAAAGGTGAATTTTCAACGATTCTTCACTTTTCGCTCACATATCGTACAGTTTGATCAGATATCGGAAATTAACATTAAATATGGAAGTGAAGAATCATTTGCAACGTACACCAGCAAGAACCAGCAGAAAGTACTGACACTCAAACAGAGACTCAACTTCGTCAAGGATCGTGGTGGCAAGAAATTGAGGGCCCGGACTGTAAATTACGGCATAAGCAAGTCGCAAGAAAAGTAGAGAATTTCGGAGAGGAAGGATAATTGGTTATCTGCGTAGGAAGATAACGCCAGGGAGAAACGAAGTAGCTGATACCTACAATTCACTTCACCAAGATGTTAACTGATTCATCTGTCAGTGGTTCCAGCATGTAAGAACAATATATTTTCCAATTAGGGGCCAACTCATCCAGACTTAGCTCGAGTATTTGCAGCAGCCATCGGCGACACTGACTTCAAACTTTCGAATGGTTGCTCAAACAAATTCAAGTTATTTTCAAAACATCAACATGGCCAGAATAAGTAGCAAGAACAAATTCGTCGACAATTACTTTGTATCAAACTGCAATATCTGTACCCTAGATCGTCAGCAGCTGCAACCCCCGAGACATCTACAACATGGAAAAGGTGGAAGCCTTTATCGGGCACTCCCAAACAAGACTCCTTGTTTTAAAGGGGAGATTTAAGGGAGGCAAGAAATTCGAAAAGAGACTTACTGCATCTTTTTGCGTCAACATGGAATGAGACTTTGAGAAGTCCCTGGTCATCAAAAAATCCCCTGAACCGAAATGCTTCAAAGTACTTTATATAACTTTACTGCTTACCATCTGGGAGTCCAACAATAAAGCCTGGATGGCCAAAAAGATCTTCACAAGATGGGTACAATCGTTTAACCACACCTTACAGAGAGAAAGGTACCATGTCACTCTACTGCTAGATAACTCTCCTGAACACCCGAAGGACCTATCACTTACGAACATAAAACTAGTTTTTCTACCGGCAATCACAACATTCCAGCTACAGCCATCAAATGAAGGCATCATCAATGTTGTGAAGATCTATCCTAGAAAGCTTGGATAAAAAAGAGAAGATACCGTTATTATTTCCAAGTGGATAAAGGTCCTCGATGTCATCAACTGGACTACGCTAATATGCAGAAAGTCAGGGCAAAAATGGTGAAACAATGCTGTGAAGTGAGAGGTCTGTCTGATAACTTGCTAAACATTGATCCCTAAAATGAGGAAAAACTCGCAAAACTCGTTAGCAAGGTGGAAGATCACCTCGGATTGATAAACCAAACTGGAGAGAATCACCTTGCATGTCCTGAAGAAAGAAAGAAATGTGACAATGATATTAAACCACAGAACAGCAACTCATTCAAGACTTTCTGACAGATGACACAGTCAAATGACGACACCAACGTCAATTAATTTGATGGTGACAAGACATCCTCTATGGGCAGAGAAGAAAACTAGCTAGAAAAGATTTGGGTGAAGTGCAGCCGTGGACTCGTAAAACAACAAAATACATTTGTGAAGGACAAGGATGACGGATATCTGTATAGTGCATTTCATGAACTTGAAAGTAGTACTTTGAAACTCCACTCTAAGTCCAAGCAGCACACATCAGCTCGAGACATTAAAGGTTATGATGTACATAATTTAATTTGCTCAATCGTTTAATGCTATACAAACGGTTAATTCCTTTTAGCCATATTTTGTGTTAAAACGGTGAAAAAACAAATAATCATAAGTAATGTCTTATTTTGTCATTCCGCAATGCAAACTGGATGAGCTTGACCTTTGAAGCCGTGGTCATGTCTGGTGACGTCAGTTTCCTGGGGCTTTCAGGGTGAATTCTTGAAAGTGGATCATCCAACTGTCTAAACAACTTCAGTATGTTCCTTTAGATGGTCCAGTTACTGGGGGTTTCATGGAATTTTTATGGTGTTAATCTGTCCTAACCATCAGTTGTGTTACTTTCGTATCACTTTGGAACATTTTCACGTTTAAGTTTTTCATTTGAAAAACGGTAATCAATCGTAAAAAATCAGTTCGGTAAACCTTGTCAAATAAAAAATAACTCAGGTTCTTGATACAACAAACGTCTGTGTTCGAAAATTTGAAAACACTGCTTTGTGATATTTGAAAAAAGGTTTTACTTTGTGGAGTACTGAATTTTTGCTTCAAATGAGTACCTTGCTGCTGCTAAGAAAAACTACCCCAGGAAAGCCAATATTTGTGTGATTTTTACCAGTGTAACATTAGTCTCCTGGATTAAGTTGATTGAATTGCATAAACAAATTATTAACAGTTAAGTAGGCAGTTTTTATTAAAAACAATGCTACTACAGTTGAATAGACAAAATATTTAATGAGAAACACAGTTCCTACTATAAAGTAGGAATGTTACACTGGTAAAAATCACACAAATATTGGCTTTCCTGGGGTAGTTTTTCTTAGCAACAGCAAGGTACTCATTTGAAGCAAAAATTCAGTACTCCACAAAATAAAACCTTTTGACAAATATCATAAAGCAGTGTTTTCAAATTTTCGAAGACAACTACTATTAAGTTCGTCTCATTTAAAGACTTTTCTGTACTTGATTCACCAATATTTCTCAGTGAGAAACTTTTCTTTATAATGTAATTCATTTGAAACTGCGATTATTTTCCTTCTAGCAACTAAATGACCTTTTTGAGAAGAATAAAACACTCATTTCATGGAAATTACTCTTTTCTTAATTAACCTATTACTTGTTAATTTGTTAATTACACTTTTAGTAAGCTCCCAGAAAAAGTATTAAAAACAAAGACTTTATTCCGGGATTTGTGACACGATATTCTTACGTTATTTTTATGATACACGACGAAAGGAGTTTACGTCAGTTGTCTTAGACAATTAAGAGGCTATTTCTCAAAACTACAAGTTAAATTACCATAATTTTATTTCCAAACATTGCTTCCTGATAATAATTGCAACAACAGCATGCTTCATATTGATACTGATAGCAAACAGTAAATAACAAGTTAAGTGTAAAATTGTGTTAAAAACAGTAGATATTGATATCTTTTTCAGTATTTAAACCATCCATGAGCAAAAACTTTGAAGCAATGCAAGCAATCAATTGAACTATGTTTTTTCCTTTCCGATTAAGTGTATTGAAATACATTACTCAAATCTGAAGTCTTATGCGGATTAGATCAAGGTAAGAGCTTTAGATCTGGCATTGCAAATAATATGGTTCAGGTAGCACCCTTGACTAAAGAATAAGCAAATGTATTCACTTTCCTGTCAGAAACCCTTCTGATTAGAACATATGCGGAGTGTGGGTACAACTTGGAAATAGTACATGGAGTCATGATGTATAACGAAGGTGACGTATCATGATTAGAATAGTTGTGAAAATCAAGGGGGGCTAAAATAGGAAAATGTGGAAACAGTGTGAGTGTGGGCTCCAAATTAAACATTCGGAAAAGGTAGTGAGTGGTCAGAAACAGTCAAAGTTCATTTGATAGAAGGGTGAAAGGTACTTCTCTAGTCCTAAACAAGAAATAGTGGTATCTCCATCTGCATTTATTCATAAATCTTTTGTTTAAGCTAAGGGTGGCCCAATCAAATGATTTTTAAAACACCAAGTAGGCTACAATTAAATGTTTTTCCTATAGTAGCTACTCCATACACGCAGATTGTTGAAGAAGCTATTATTTCAAGCGAGAATAGAAAGAATACCAAAAAGTGGATTACTATTGTTTCTTCTTGAAAGTTAAGGTTTTAAAGCTCTTAAATGTTACTGAAAACATTGGTACACATTGATATGGTGGTCCCACTGAAAAGATTGTTATAAATGGGTGCTTGCTTGATAGAAAAATAAGTGAAAAATACAAGTTCAAGTGAACTCGGTTCAAACCACCACTGCCAATGTTCTTACTGGTTATTCTCTGCCATTCTTGATCAGATCCATTTTGCGACCTAATCTTCCATTTCAACACACCGTTTCCAAGTCCCAAGCATTTGACATCTCATCCAATTTAACATAGATATGGCTAAGCATTCACATACAAACAACTTCTCTTCCAGGCAACAAACATCTGATCTCAACAAACAAGGAGGACAAGGGTAGTTGGGAAAATAGTACAGTTCATATTTGCAACAATATCCAAAAAATTCCATATCCTCTTTTACCACACACATTGTTAATTGTAATTAGTTTGCTTGTTGCGGTTGAGAAAGCGCTGTAATAAATGGGATTTTTTTATTCCTATTGTTTATGCTTATTGAGTGAGAACAGTTTGAACAAAATCTCATTCAAGCATTCAGGAATTTTATTATTGTTATCACAGTCAATGATCCAGCATTCAAACGCCACAGAACTTAAAGCTGTCACAATCATTAAGTTCTAAAAACATATTTAGTAAAAAGCGCAATCTTGGTGCCTCGTGATTCTGCCAAAATTACAATGGTGGGTACCTTTACTTACTTTTTTCGTTTCATTAAGTNGGTTGAGAAAGCTCTGTAATAAATGGGATTTTTTTATTCCTATTGTTTATGCTTATTGAGTGAGAACAGTTTGAACAAAATCTCATTCAAGCATTCAGGAATTTTATTATTGTTATCACAGTCAATGATCCAGCATTCAAACGCCACAGAACTTAAAGCTGTCACAATCATTAAGTTCTAAAAACATATTTAGTAAAAAGCGCAATCTTGGTGCCTCGTGATTCTGCCAAAATTACAATGGTGGGTACCTTTACTTACTTTTTTCGTTTCATTAAGTCTAAGGACGACCGATAGGTGCATAAATTTTGTTTTGAATAAGGTAGACAGGAACTACAGTCAAGTAAGACGAATGTAAATAAATGGATGATCTCTATCGATCTAATTAATCTATATACTGACTCTAACGAATCAAAATTGAATTTCTCCAGTATCTAACGGAAATCTTGCAGCATAAATCAACATTATCTCTGTTTTGTGTCACAGTTGTAAGAAAATGAACTTAAAGCCACTTAGCGTCACAAATGAACACGTATTTATTAGCTACAGTTTTCTAGCTAAGCGAAAAGCCTTAGTACAATTTAAAGATATTATTGATTTATATACAATATATCAAGGAGAGGGAACTGTGTTGCCTTTATCCGTAGATGTGCATTACTGTTAAAAGCAATTATTTAGAGTTGTATTATCAGGAAGCGCTTTGGTTCAAATGGTGTACAAAGAAGCTTTATTAAAATTATTTGTTTTTTCATTAGGTTTTAACGTCAATGGAAACTTTAAAGTGATCATAGATTTTAGATAAATAGAATGAAATGAATTAAATATTGCTTACTGGGATTTCATATATTTGTTTGGCTGAAAGATTTTAAATATTTAGACTGCAGAAGATTGTTTGATCAGTATTTATTATGAAGCAAACAACGGTGCAGTTATTAAAGAGAAAAGGTTTTTGTTGTTTTTCTATAGGAAGCGTCTTTATTGACTTTCTATTGATTGTTTACTCTCAAGTTAAAATGACTGGTCTTGTCACCAATTTTTGCTTATATTTTTATCATAATAAAGATTTCAGTAAACACGTATATATATTTTTTCTGGTTTGGCAGTCAAGAAATGCCAAAAGATAAACTTACCTTTGTCAAAAGGTGCCACATTTAAAATTTACATACTCCAAGTTGTACTTTATGGTCTCGAATGCATTGCCTGGACAACTTCCTTGTTGCTGAAATGATAAACATTTCAAAATGATATAATGAGATTCATGACTGGAAGGAGACTTACAGATTACATCCCAATCAAAACACTTCTCAGAATCACAACACTGACACCAATCACACCAGTAGTCAAGAGCAAGGTACTAAACTCTTTGGGCACATCAAAAGATCTGAAACAGGATTATCTAAGATATGTCTAGAGGGGATGGTAGAAGGAAAGAGAAAACAAGGACGGCCGTGCAAACGCTGGCGTGACAACATTTACGTTTTGTCACAGTTGGCTTCAGACCAACTTATTATTGTAACGAAAGACCGGAATCAATGGAAAATATATTCACATGTTAGTGTGTAATCTGGTTTCACAGGAGACAGCGTCACATGATGAAGTTGATAAAAAGTTACAAAGCTTCAGTAATTCTTATGCTAAAATTAATTATGCTGTCACTTGTATACAGTTTTTCAGACAGAACTACTGTAGATGAGTTAAAAGAGTACCTAAACGTTTGAATAATCTAAGTTGTGGTTTCATATAAATTACCCGCGTAGCAAAATTATTTATTACCTAATCTGGTCTTAAGGATATCATAATTTCTCATATTACTTTGTTCGTTATTTTCTAATGCCAATTGCGAAACTATATCGTCAGTTTCACTGCAATGAGAATCCTGTGAAAGGACTGTTCCATATTGGTACAAGTAGGGTCACTGGTTTGTATATTTATTCTCATCTCTTTGCTATGTTAACTGACCAATGCATTACTATTACGTTATACTACACACAGTAGAGTAATCTGAGGTTAAAATTTAATTATTCAAATCAAATAAGCCAATTCACCTTCAAAATTATTTTCCAAAAACAAGCACAGGTTAATAGGGGGCCATTTTAGATGGGAAACATGTCTACCTTGTGTACTAGAAATGTGTAGAGATGATCTCTCTCTATTTGTTTACAGTCGATTAAAAGTTATACAAATTCAGCAAGTGGAGTTCATTGTTTCTTTATTTTGACCTACACATTATTTTGTTGATTAACAGCCCTGAAAGGTAAATTCGAAAGGAGGGATTTAATAGAGGTGTCTTAATTTAAGGGGAATATTGTCAAAGATAAGTATAGCGGACAAACCCCTTTTTTTAAATAACTGTTCCTGAGATAAGCTTACCTGGTCAAAATTTTCTTTTCATTCAAATGTTAACAATCTATTCACCGTTTTCCCCACTAGGGGCCAAAATATGGGACAGATGTGTTGCCTTTGATATCTGACTATCTTCAAAACAGATGGACATTGATTTCTTTATCCAACAACTGTCTTTTATCTTTTGGTAGTAGAATCTGTCTAGATTGAGCTGATTTTCTTTATTACAGAAAATGTTTATGTTATCTTATTCTTTAACAGAGAGGAGGCGCTGTTTATTGACAAATGCAGCATTAGACAAAGCCCTATTGAAGGGAGGGCGTTCAATCGAGAGTTACAGCTTTGATAAGAGAAATAACACAGATAACCACCAGTCAAACGAGCTCAAGGTTTGAATGTAATTCAAGGATTTAAGTCCTACGTACATTGTGTCAATTGCTTATCAGTAATGTTATCTAAATTTTCTTCTGTTACAGGACATCTTGTTTAAAATACAGTTTCTCCTGGGGATAGTTATTTGCAATAACCTTCACTGGGTCTTGGCTAAGGTAAGCTTGGAAAATAGAAAAAGATTAGTTGCTTAGAACCAACATCGTTCCATGTATGTATTTTTTCATCTGTTTCTCCCCCACCAACGTCTCTAAGTGTCTGTGCCCGCTCTCTGTCTGTCTGTCTATTTCTCTTTGTGTGTGTCTCTCTTTCCCTCTATTTCTCTCTGTGCGTCTTTCCGTGTGTGTCTCTCTCCCCCCTCTCTGTCTCTCTCTGCGTCTCTTTCTCTCCCTTTCTCTCTCTCTCTCTCTCTCTCTCTCTCTTTCTCTCTCTCTTTCTCTCTCTCTCCCGGTCTATTCATCTATC
>RDPX01000047.1:1935896-1948032 GCA_003991215.1 Morbakka virulenta | reverse complement strand
TCTACCAGGCATGTGTACGTAGCACAATGATGTATGGCAGTGAAACTTGGCCAGTGAAAGCTGAAGATGTCAACCGCATGGAGCGGAATGACATGAGAATGATAAGATGGATGTGCGACGTAAGTCTAAAGGACAGGCTCAGTTCTAATGAACTCAGAAGTAGATTGAATCTGGACAGTATTGGCAGCTGTATGCAGAATAGGAGGCTACATTTGTTTGGTCATGTGGAGAGAATGGACAAGAATGCTTGGGCAAGTAGATGCAGAACAATCAAGGTGACAGGAACTACTGACAGAGGAAGACTGAAGAAAACATGGGAGGAAGTTATAAGGATGGATCTCAAACAAAAAGGTGTCAGCAGAGACCTGGTGAAGGATAGGATAACTTGGAAGTCAATTTCAAGAAAGCGTCCAACACATGCTAGCATGTAAAACGGATGTTAAACCAAATATGATGATGATGATGCTCGAGTGTTGGACATGGATCAGGATTATCATTTGTGGCATTGGCTACTTTCCAATGTTGTAAGGCGGCATCAAAGGAAACTTTTGGTGGGTCTGGAATCTGTGCGTCATAATGCAGCTCAGATGTCTCTGTAAATTCAATGAATGCTTTTGGTGTTTCTTCTGGGTATGCATTCGGATTGAAGAATAAACTTCCATTTGATTACGGCTCGCTGAATGAATTCATTGAAAATGTCCTCGTCACCACTTGTAATATGTTGTTTCAACATTTATTTAAGAATCTGTATAAAGGCCCCAATCAAATAAAATATTGTTTTCTAGCCTATAAAATAAAACATAATACCAAGTTTAGGTTCAGTTCAACAAAAGAGTTTTCAAACAGTTCAAAGAGCAAGACAGTGGTTGCTCAAGCAATCTAAACTACACTGTTCATTAAAGTCCAAACACAACAACAAAAGTCCACAAGATAATATACATTAATCTCAGCAGACATTTTTTCTATTGCTTGTCAAAGACCTGGTGTAAGTGTTCAGCTGTTTTTCATAAATCAAGTAACAGTTGCCTTCATCATGAACATAATCACCTAGCAAGAAATTCTTTGGAACTCCCACCACCCTATGTTACTCTTTGATGTTTGTTAGTGTTGCAAGTTGCTGTCTTATTTGCCATATGAATGTGTCAATTTAATAAAACCTACAAAATCAAATTAAAATACTGTCAGTTGGAAGAATCAGTCAATATACTTATCAGCTCTGACATATGCTGAGAGAGTTATATATCACATATATATGGTATATATACCATATATATCATCCTGTACAAAATTGTAAACAAATGCTACTTATACTATCTCTCTCTATATATATATCATAAACATAGTACTACTTTTGAATCTTGGGTTGTATTGTCTATTTCTTCTTTCCTATCCCTTTCCTTTCTCATTCTTTTACTTTGAATCCATTCTAACTATGCTGTTTAATATCTTGTAAACAGTGGTAATGCTGAGTGTTTGGTTCCAGTAACACATGTGTAAAGCACCCATTGTCAGTCACAAGCCCAAAACCTCTGTAACATGGCTCTCTTTTATGATTGGATCAATCTGTTTTCTTTCATTTTTTTTCTTTCTCTCCGCCTATCATGTGACAATGCTAGCATTTCATTTACTGTCTATACTTACCTTTCTGTGAATGCCATTGCATATTTTTAAGCTTTTTTTCCTTTCTTCTTATTTAATAATTCTTCCTTCTAACTCATTTTTTCTTAATCAGTAGCTCATTTCTTTCTACCCATGTTGCTATACTCTTTTTTGGATTTCAAATTTTTGCTGTCATAACTGTCTTGAATAGTCTCATTGTTGTCCACTTATTGTTTTTTGTATACACCATTTGTGTTTTGTGTCACTTGTAGCAATTAACATCCTGGTATTTGGAGTATACTATGTATATGTACACTTGCATACTTGTAAGTGGTGCCATGGAACTGTTTTTGCTGGTAACTTTACAACTTATCACCTGTAAAGTGTACTAACTTTTCTCTTGTGCAGGATCTTACACAGTTGATGACCTCTCTTAGCATATGTCAGATAAAACTTATTGTGACCTGTCTAACAAAGGGCAGGTTTCATGGTATTCATTCCAGCCATTTACTATTCACGCACAGGCATCATCAAAAATAAATTGTCAGATACAAGGCAGTTAATGATTGTAACCAAGAGACTGGGTTTATTTCTTCACAAAACAACAAAAATATTTGTATGGAGCATGACATTTTCAATATAATTCAAGCACAAAGGCAGTAACAACATAAAATACAAAAACCTTATAGTTCATCTTAACTGCTGGTCAGCTGCTAAAGTTAATTACCAAAACAATGATTGGGCATAAATTGAAATAAACATTGACTTTACTTGAAAATTTGCCACAAAACAACTTCTCAAAGGGCTTTTATGACAGTGTGCAGTTTACATCCATGGATGCCTATGCACTTTCAAGAATATTTGTTCCTAAACATTTTCTGCCTGTGTCTAAATACAAACTAATTCCATTAAAAAGCTCACAAATTTGAAGAATAACCATTTGTTAGCAATACCGAAATAAAAAAAGCATTGTTCCAGTTTCACTGTTGACATCTAACAGCATGTGACATACAAAAACAAACCAAGATATGCCAGCTGTATAGAAACTGATCTTCCTAAATCCAATTCTAAACAATATTGTGCAATGCTACAATGTAAGAGGGTACATACATGACATAATATAACATGCTCTCTACTATACAAATAAAAATCTAACATTTTGTTGGTTTCAAAGAATGTTTTGATTTCTAACTCGCTGTGTTGTTTTTTCCTCTTTTTTGCATACAGTATAAAAATGGTGCAATGTGAATAAAATCTATAAAGATCTCCTTCCTTTGCAGTATGAGCATTTGCATGCAAGAGAATATGTGATTTCTAAGTGGGCATTTATTTATAGACATTGGGCATCCTGTAACACATTGGTGAATATATATCACTTTGAAAGTTTGTGCTTTGTATTATTATAATGCATATTTGGTTAAGTAAAATACATTATAATAACACAAGTATAAATGTGTGATCAAACATGACACAGTTGCAAATGTGTGGGTGGTGATTGTTGCTGACAGACACAATGATACATGAAAGAAAAGCAAGGAAACAACAAAAAACTTACAAAGACAATTGTCCCATGGTTGCTCCGCCATCCAAATAAAAAAACGTGTGAAGAACATCACATCCTGTGCTGTAGAATGATGGGGATTTGTAAAGAAAATGAAAGTGGCAAACATATGAGTTGCATGACAGACACGAGTAGTGGCTCACAACGAATGAAGACTGTGCATTATTGTGCCACCAATCAGTCCATTTGATTGCTTTTCTAAGAAGCAGACACCATAACATGTGTTCCTACTTTTTAAAAAAATAAGCATACCGTCATTTGTTGTGTTAAAAAAGTGCTTTGTTTACCACTGAAGCATTTCAGTTTTCTCGGACAGATGGCTTCTGGTTCCTGATCAAAATTTTGTTGAGGTATTTTATGCAACTGTTGGCTGTTTTTTTTTCTTTTTGGATTGTGATGAGTGTTTCCATAGTGCAATGCTGTATTGGAAAGGTCCATTCAATGTGATATTTTTGCATGTGACTTCTCTTTTTTTGCTTTCAATATATGACATGTCTTGAAGAGGTAAATGGTGTCTGTCAGGATTCACATGTTCGTTACCATAAATATGCACAAAATACAAAGAAAAACAACACAAAAAAAGACAAATCTTTATAAATTTTATTTAGAATGCACCATTCTTGTACTGCATGAAAAAAAGGAAAAACAAGACAGTGAGTAAGTAATGAGAACACATTTTACATAGCCAACAAAATGTCTTTTTACAGTGAAACCTTCCAAAGCTGTTTTGTAGAAGAGAAATTTGTAGATAATTTTTTTGTATTTGTTTGTTTGAAACAAAGTTTTTCCTTTAAAAGGAAAAAAACTTATTTCAGTACAATTATATATAGTTTTGAATTTTTTTCATGTTTTGTGGCTCCTCATGCCCCCTTTGTTACACTATATTTTGATATATTTTGAATACTCAGGTTGTCATTAATAATATTTGAAAGTATCTGACACTTGTTTAACCATTTTTATTTAGTGGGACAAAATGTTATTGATTCAGTACTATTTAGTATTATTTTTTTAACCTTTAGATAATGAACTTTCATTTAATCTTTCTTTCATAACTTTCATCTAAACTTTAACCATTAAGCGGTGGCTTAATGTTTAGTGTAACTGTGCAGTAACCAAGAATTCTGGGTTTGATTCCCCAACCTTTGGAGGAGAATTTGGAACTTTGGAGAAAAAAAAAAGCCATTCGTTGGCATCAGGAAGGGAATCTGGCCAAGAAATTCCTCACTGCCAAATCAAAGTCCTTCTGAAGGGCACCATCTGAGCCCAATTGCTGGGGGAAAATGACGTTTAAAAAACTAAAAAAAAAGATTCCATAAAAAATTCTGGAGTAACAGTATTTTGGAGTACTCAGTTAAGTTGTTGCATAGGGCAGAGTCAAGGACCTAAAGGAAGACCTTTATTAGTTCTTTTTTGATGTTCTATTTAAAAAATAACTTTTAGTCACCAAAAATTATGTTATTAGTATTACAGGGAGTTGATTGCTAAAGAATGTTGCCCCTTCTACCATGGACATGCACACACAGCACCACATCCTTAACAACTGCTGGGCTGCTGCCAAGCAACAAAGATACATATAAGATGTTCTGTTTTCATATTCCAATATTTCAATATTTAAATTTTCATATCTTCAATACTTCAAAAGTATTTCTGTTTTAATACTGTATTTAAATCTAAAGAGACTGCCACTTCTATCTGTATACAAGTCCAAGTTTTTTCCTGCTTATCCTTGATTGTGATATATATTTATTATTATCAGTGTATATAATTTATATTGAGATATATATGTTATACAAAATATTTTTGGAATTGTTTCCAATGCATCAACATGTAAAGGAATTACTTTGGTTTTCACATTCCAGAGGGTACATTTCTCTCATATGTAGGTTGTCTATCTTTTTAATCTTTTCAGCTTCTTTGGTGATGAGACTTGTATCTAATGGGATAGCAACATCATTGACTATATTGTTAATGATGATAATTATTTTATTATATGGGTTACTTTACATAACTGTTTTTACACCTTGTTTACCAAGTCAGCAGCCAGAAAACTGAGGTAAACAATAGTGCTATACTACTTTCTTTAGCAGTTTGACCTCATGTAAAACAATTCACAACAATGTTAAAATTTAAAAGTGCCATAAATATGTAACAATTTGGTTCATATTTTGCTTATTTCAGTTTCAAGGATTTTGTATTTGGATAGTTTTTTACATTCTTTGGCAGTGATGCTCTTTTCACTGTTAAATCCCACAAAGGTTACATCTTTTATTTTAGTAACTGGTCCACCACAGTGCTTGTATAGTTTCCAGTGAATATACCCACCAATTTGGTCTAGCAATGAACAACTTACAATTTGATGATCAATGGTCTATTAACAGCAGTTGACAACAAGTAAGGAAAACTAGCACACAATTTTGACTATAGCTAACTGTATACCATTAGATAATTTATACAGGATTTGTAAATTCTACCAGTACATTTATTCTTTAAAAGAGATATAAATTGAAGAATTATTTGAGAAGTTTATAAATGAACATTTCTAATGATTACATTGTTGGGGACATTGCAAAAAGTGGTATCAGTATATACTATGCACGACAGGAGGCAGGTAGGCTAATGAAATGCTAAAATAATCCTTTTTATTTTATTTTTACTAGATGAAGGTGATATTCCAGTGGGTGGTGTTTCAAAGCAACCAATTACATCACCAGGAAATAAAACAGAAGCAGATCAGGATGTAGGGGAAGAAGAACCTGGTCAAGATATTGAGGTTGATTATGAGCAACAGCCAGTTAAACTTCGCTTTGCAAATTATGCTGTACCAACAATAACAGAAGAGAAAAGAAAAAACATGTCAGAAGATCAGGAGATTCTATTTTCAGCAGTTGAAAAATTGTCTTCGATCTTTAAAAGCCATGTTGAAATGAGTGAGCGATCTGGGAAGAGGTCAAATACTGGTATGTTTTTAAAGCTATTTGATTCACTTCATTTTTTACAGGTTTACCGCATATTTGGATTGCCTTGTTGTAACTACATTTTTATTGATATACATAAGTCCATATAGCACTACATTTAGAGAAAAAAGTATAGCATGACATTCAATAAAAAGTAAAAATATACAAATAAAAAATCCAAATGAAATCCAAATCACACAAATAATTTGTATCAAACATTACTGTTATCTTGACTGAATCAAACTCCCAGTTGACTGCTGAGTATTGTCATCAGTCTGACCATTTGCACCAAGCTTGTATCTTTTTTAAAGATGCATCAGTGAACCACATTGTTTTATGTTAAGAAAACAGTTCACCTGCATACATGTGGCATTTTTTGCCCATCTATCTTTCCATATCATTCTGTCATTGTGTTCCCTGAACAGACCATTATGGGGACAGTACAAGAAAAATGTCAGTGAGAATAGTGTGAGCACATATTTTTGTATCAAAGCCTTTAAGACCAGATAGTTGCTAGCAGGAATTGATACAATATCAAACCTTATTGTTAACTATGATGTTTAATTACTGGAACAATATCCAAAGACCATTTATTTACTAATAATGATCCTGCATTAAACCATAGATTAGATTGCCAATTACAATGTAAATAAAGTAGTCTATGTCATGTGATCTGTCTATTGTATCCCTGTGATTGCCACGTATTATATTTAACAATTGTAGAACGAGGTTATAAAAAATAGATCAGTTGCAAAATTAAACACATCATACTCTGTGAAGACTATTAGTATCACATTGCAGTAGATAATATACATGGCTGAGGTGGTGGCAGTGATGGTGGAAGATTTGATTCCAAAACATCATCTACACCTTTTGTCAAAATTCCTTTTACAGTAACAAAATTTGTTTGCTCTGACAGAACCTGATGCTCCTTTTTCAGCTGTGTGGACTACTTCCTGTGATGAATAATGATAGATTAAGGACTACAGGTTTGGTCTTGATTTACTTGACAAATACTTATTCCCAATAATTTTTGGACCTTGTAAAATGAGCACAAATAAGGTAGGGGTCATAGCATTGGTCATTATCACATGCATCATGCCAAGTTCTTCACATCAAGTTTCTGTGAGAGAATCTATTGTTACTGTTATTGTTATTGGCTTAATCTGTCTGCTGGACTAAGAATAATAAAATCTTTGTTGGATAAACTGCAAGGCTGCCTCTCAATCTCTGTCATATTTATTTACACCCACAGTAGATATTGTGAAGACGACATTGAGGATTTTTATAATTCCATTAAGAAAGCAAAATCTGAATCAAAATTAAATGAAAACCATTATTTTTATGGTACACCTTAATGCAAAGGTGGGCTACAGTGCAAAGATGTAGGCTGGCTTGGCTTTTGGAGAGAAATATGGTCATGGTGATAGGTGAGTGGAGTAGTGTGAACAGAAAAACACGATCATCATGAACACTGGGTTCCAGTTAGGCACCAAAAGGTACTATAAATGGAAGAACAAGATAGATAACTTCACCATCAACAAGAGATTTACAAATCCAGTTCAATGTGTACCAAACTTACCTAGGTGCAGACTCCGGGAGCAATCATTTACAAGTTGCCTGTACTCTGCAATACAAATTGAAGAAGTTAAAAAGAAGATATACAGAAAAACCCCTAGATTTCAAGCAGCTTGTACATAGAATAACATTTAAGTGAGGAACGGTTGCAAAATGCTCAGTAGTGAAGGAGAAGAGGTTTTTTGGGAAGCCATGTGAAACAAGAAAGAAATTTAAGTGGGTGGCAAATGAGACATAGAGAATGATGTGTAAGGAGCAGAAGATCAGTGATACGGACAATCAAGAGTAGAGAGGGCCGGACAGCTGACATAAAACGACTAAAGTGTAAAAAGGGAAGTGATTTAGATCGACAGGGTTCTTCTAAGAGCATGCGCTGTGATGTTCAGTACAATTTTTTAGGATTTCTTCTTGTTTAGGGTTTCCAGAAATTTGTCAGTACCTTTCTTTATAAGGCCAAGTGCACCTATAACGACAGGCAAAGTTTTTGTTTTGAGGTGCCACATCTTTTCTACTTCTATTTCCAGGTCTTTATACTTTGAGAGCTTTTCAAATGCTTTCGCTGAGACGTTTATACCTGAAGGAACACTCATGTCAATAAACAGACAGGTGTTGTTCATTTTGTCTTTGATGACGATATCCGGGCGATTTGCCTGTATGGTACGATCTGTGTGAATTGGAAAGTCTCACATAATCGTAACATTTTTATCTTCAGTAACTGGTTCTGGATGGTGTTCGTACCAGTTAACTTGCGTTTCAATAAAAAAGTGCTTACAAATCTTCCAATGCAGATATTGGCCTACTCTGTCGTGGCGATTTTTGTACTCATTCGGTGTTAATATTGAGCAACCAGACAAAAGGTGATCAATCGTCTAACCCTTGTCTTCACAAAGCCTGCACTTTGGGTCAGCACCATTATACAAGATGCTAGCCTGATAATTTCTGATGAATAAACTTTGATCTTGGGCTGCAAGAATAAATCCCTCTGTTTCCCCTTTAAATGCGGAGCTTCTCAGCCACTGATGGGTTGGGGTTTCATCAACATCAGCTTGTTTGCTTCGAGCTGCAAACTGTCCGTGGAGAGGTTTTTCATACCACCTAGATTCGAGTTTATATTGTCCAATTTTCATAGCATTTTGTTTTCTATGTTTTGCAGCTACTGCGGATGATACACTTTCGATGTTTTCGTTTACGATACCTAATTCGCCCGAGAATTTGTCTGATTCTTTCACTACCGAGTGTAATCTTTTGGAGTTTTCATGTACTCTAACTAATTGAAGCATCATATCATTGGTTAGATGTAGATAGTGCAAGAGACCAATCGTTGATGTTTTATACGATAGTTCCAACTGAATCATCACCCTATCTCCTTTACTTCTAGGGACGTACAGGTGGTCTTTACGGCTTTCAACAACCCTTCCAGTTTACCACCAGTATGAGCGTAACGTTTTAAGTCATCCATATAAAAAAAATTATTGGTCATCTCCATGATCTTATATCCATATCCTGTATAATTAAAAAGTTAAGAGAGTGACCTTGGAAGATTTCACATCGGATTCGCATACCGTTTGAAATAAGAGTAAGTCACGTGACCAAGCGTGAGTAAGATTTGTTTCCCATAACGACATGCTTATTCGAAGAAAATTTATTAATACAGTAGAGACATAACATTTCTAAAGATTTTAAGATCCAAGAGTGCGGGACGCTGTCAAAGGCCTTTTTGTAATCTATCCAGGCAGTACTTAAATTTTTGTGTTTAGTGTGAGCATTTTCTAACATTTTTTGTTTATGAGCAGTTGACTCTTACATCCATATGATCCTCTGCGACATCCTTTCTGCTCGTTGGGGAAAATATTTTGTTCTTCCATGTGAACGTAGGTTCTTTCAGTTAAGATTGAGGTAAGTAATTTATGGGAAGTTGATAAACATGTAATCGGTCTGTAGTTTTTAGGATTTGCTGTTTAATTTGTTTTGGCTAAAAGATAAGTAGTTCCTTGACAGAACCATTTTGGTGTTAAGTTAGGTTCTATCATAATTGACTTAATATTAGATGCAAATTTGGCATGCGCGGAAGAGAGAGTATTAAGCCAAAAATTTTGAATCTGGTCAATGCCAGGCGATTTCCATTGATGAGACTTTTTTAACGCGCTTTGGATTTCTTCAGTAGAAATATTTTCCCATTCTTGTTCGAGAATATCCCTAGTGCTATTTTCAGGTCACGTACCAATTCTGCGTTTTCATTAAATTGTCTCTCTTTTCTCCAGACGTTGTTCCAAAATTCCTTTTCCTGTTTTTCAGATGGTAAGGCTTCTACAGAGATCGATTCTTTTCCAATTTCATGGTAAAACGTTTTCGCGTCAGTCTGGAAAGTTTTTTTCTGCCTAAAGAATTTTTGTCGTTTATTGTATCTACGTAACCTTTGCGCCTTGAGCTTTTGTTTTAGCTCTTCTTTAATCGTTGGTATTTGTTTTTCAGAGAGTACTTTATATCTTCTAATTACTTTTCTAGCTTTCCCCGATTTTTTCCCATTATCTTTTTGCAGTTCTTCTAGTATAGAAATTTCGCTTCTGAAACTTTCTGTTTCTTTCTCTATTTTTACTTGCCAATTTGGTTTGCTATGTTTCTTTTTCGTTGTCTTTTTTCATAATTTGATACCACATTTTGCTTGTAGAACTCTTCCAGTTGCATAAATTAATTTGTTTTTTTCACTTAAATCTGGATTTATATCATGACAGAGCTGTTCTAGTGCCTTATTGCCTATATTTAATATACTTTTTAATTTATGGGGGTGTCTGAGTTTTAACAACGTCGCTCTTTCACTCATTTCAGTATGTTTGACTCTGGACAGTTCTTCAATGATATCCGTTTTCATACTAAGCAGTTCCTCTTCGTCAACGACAACCTCGTTCTGCACTACCACATCAACATTATTTTCAACTCTTATATCAGCATTATTCGGCATAACAAGTTCTTATTCATCTAAATTTCCTTCAACTTCACCATTTTCCACCTGTTCTTCTCTAGTATCATTTTTTACTCTGTCTTTAATTATTGATATTTCAATTTCAGTCAACTTTTTTCTACAAACGATGTATCTTTCAACATTAGCTAGCTTGTTTGGGCCAAGCATTTCCATTTTGTCACTATTAATATTCCTTAAACACCACGTAGTATATGTATCATCAGTATTATTCGTTTCTGCTTTTCGAGTGCATAGTAAAAGCAATACATCACCTCAGCATACTCCTCCCTTGTCCATTTGAGTCTAGGTTTCTTTTTATTGTCAATACCAGCTTGTTGAACCACAGGGCCAGGGGTGGGAGGTGTCTTGTCCTGGTGACCTGGTGCATTTTGACAAGCAGGAGAGGTAGACCTAGTAGCAGACTTTTCGAAATCCTCAGCCTGGTCACTCACTGAGGCACGTGCCCCTTGTTGATCCGGGTGACGGGCGATGCGGCATGATTTATTTTTGCTTCTAGTTTTCATTTGATAAAAGAGCTGGATATTCCGCGCCAGTCGCAACTTGGTATTTCTAGTCCACTTGGATAAAGAGACAGACTTAACTTCGCCGGACGTCAACCCGGTATTTCAAGGTCTCAGAGTAGGCTAACAGGTGCTACACCTTGCCTAAAGGTGACCTGGAGGGTGTTGTGGCAAAGGTAAACCTCATTCGCCCACGACGAAACTCCACAACCGGATGTAGTTTATCGTCATACCCAGGACATTATTATTATTATTTTTATTATTGATAATTATTTTCAGTATTATTATTGTTACTACTACTACTACTACTACTACTACTACTACTACTACTACTACTACTACTACTACTACTACTACTACTACTACTACTACTACTTATATTTATACAGGATAAAACATTTCAATAAATGTACAATTAGTTAAAAAGTAACAGATACAAATACTGTTATCAATACATGTTCTGTTAGAAACTAAAAATAGTAAAATAAAGAAGTCGCGAAAATTTAGACACTAACGAATAAGACTGACTTAGTACTGTATCAAAGAAGTAGCATCAAAAACGTTACCGTAGTGTCGGTTTAGGATAACAAGGCTCTGAAAGACCAAAAATAGATGATAGACACCAGAGACAGGGAGTTGTTTTAACGAGGTATGTTTAGAATCGAAAGTTTGACGTTGAAACGACGTAGTGTCTCTGAAGGAAACATTGAAATTATCAAAAAATCTATAAAACATTTTTTGAACTTGTGATATTTTACGGCGTTTTTAAAACCATTGTGTCTATACTTACTTTTGAGGCTTACTGGGAGAGCGATAGAAGTCTTAGGAGCCAAATGTCGTATCCCATATTCCAACTTGATCTTTTATGCATGTCTTTGTGAGGAAGCAGAGCTCCTGATATCACCAGTCCATTCTCTTGGGAAAACTGGCACAGCCTTTCCCCGTTATCATTCTGTAATCCAAG
>RDPX01000047.1:1920042-1935382 GCA_003991215.1 Morbakka virulenta | reverse complement strand
CTCCCTGATTTTCGTGTCTTTTATTTGTTTGTGAAGTAATTTACGTTCAAATCTCCAAAGAGTATAATTTCTTTTTTCTCTTGGGCTGCTAATGATAACTTAAGTTTCAGCAACTGCTTGAAGTGTTTTTGAAAGATAAAACGAAGAATCAGGAGGTCTATCTCCCTGATTTTCGTGTCTTTTATTTGTTTGTGAAGTAATTTACGTTCAAATCTCCAAAGAGTATAATTTCTTTTTTCTCTTGGGCTGCTAATGATAACTTAAGTTTCAGCAACTGCTTGAAGTGTTTTTGAAAGATAAAACGAAGAATCAGGAGGTCTATCTCCCTGATTTTCGTGTCTTTTATTTGTTTGTGAAGTAATTTACGTTCAAATCTCCAAAGAGTATAATTTCTTTTTTCTCTTGGGCTGCTAATGATAACTTAAGTTTCAGCAACTGCTTGAAGTGTTTTTGAAAGATAAAACGAAGAATCAGGAGGTCTATCTCCCTGATTTTCGTGTCTTTTATTTGTTTGTGAAGTAATTTACGTTCAAATCTCCAAAGAGTATAATTTCTTTTTTCTCTTGGGCTGCTAATGATAACTTAAGTTTCAGCAACTGCTTGAAGTGTTTTTGAAAGATAAAACGAAGAATCAGGAGGTCTATCTCCCTGATTTTCGTGTCTTTTATTTGTTTGTGAAGTAATTTACGTTCAAATCTCCAAAGAGTATAATTTCTTTTTTCTCTTGGGCTGCTAATGATAACTTAAGTTTCAGCAACTGCTTGAAGTGTTTTTGAAAGATGAAACGAAGAATCAGGAGGTCTATTTCGTTTCAGATAATGTCATGTTTATTTGAAATGTACATATCTGGAGCACCACTTTTCCTGCTCTTTCCGGGATCTATCTCTTTCCATAGGTCCATAGGTGTAAACGGAATGCCAAATGTTAGTAGCATATGTTAGTAACATATATAGCAGGAACATTCAAGTACAAAGCAAACTTTATGTTCTTGTAATAGTGTAAATGCTATCAACATAAAACAGAGTACTTGGCAGACCTTTGGTGGCCAGGGCGTGCAAAGAATCTCCGGATCCAGGACTAACTCCATTTCCGAGAGTGTATACTCGAGATGTGCTGGTACTGGCTCTACACAGACTCAGAATAACCTGTTATTTTGAATAAATACTCCCTCCTTAGCTTTCTTTAATGTCAGAGGTCTGCGTTCCAATATTTCTTTTGTAAAAGCTTTTTCTTCATTCTGGCTCACTCCGTATTCTTGCACTTTATGACACAAACCTCAAAGACTTAATAATAGGGATCTTCATGTCAACATTTATTTACCTTTATTTTGATCAGGCTTCAGAATTTATCTTCATGGTCTTGCTATCTTTCCCCGACAGGACCTTCCAGCTGTTAGAGTGAAAGAACTTGAATGTGAAGATAAAGCTTTAATGTGCTTTAGATTGTCTCATCTACAGGGCATTTGCTACCTATTTTTCTTGTATCCTCCCTATTATGATTCTGATTCCGATTCTGATTCTGATTCTGATTCTGATTCTGATTCTGATTCTGATTCTGATTCTGATTCTGATTCTGATTCTGATTCTGATTCTGATTCTGATTCTGATTCAGTTATTAAAACAGTATCAAACTTCATTGATAAGGACAAGCACCACACCTCAAACATCGTTGCCTTTGATGAGTTTAACGCCCATCGCATGTCCAGGCTGAGTCATTCTAATAGGACTGACAGAGATGAAGATGTTACTTATCACATCGCGCTTGTCCATGATCTTGCACAGCGTATTAATTTTCCAACAAGGTTTCCTGATTCAGACTCAGGAGAACTTTGTCTTTTGGATTTCTTTTTGACTTCTTTTCGTGAGAATTGTAAAAAGAATTCAGACAAAACAACTTCAGAAACGTGCAAGATAAAACAATAACTAATGACTATTAAGTATTCAAACACTTAAGGATATATTAAACTATTTTTGTCAAGTGTATGATTGCTTTGCCATAGGGAAAATTGTTGAGACAAGGATGGAGTTGTGACCTATTTGATGCAGTGCTAATTTGACTGATAGAGGTAGGTATTAGGCATTCTCTGTTAGGTTTCATTTGTATTTGAATTTTCTTGTGTTTGAATTTGAAAAGCTTTGTTTTGAAATTGTACCTATCCACTTGCATAGATTCGGAGGACGCAGAAATTCTACCACGGAAAAGAAAGAGGACTTCAAGAGAAAAGGTTCGATTGAATTATTTGCAAAGGGCCCAAATGGGGAAGGTGAACATGCTTATAGCAAGCAAACAATTTGAAGAGGCTATAACGATTTGTTTGGAACTGATCAGACAAGGTGAGCATTAGGCATTCTAATGTATTTCTTGAGATTAGGTTTTTTTACCATATTACGGTAAATTAAACCTCTGCATAAACAAACTCCATTAAATTAAACTGCTTTATATTAAGCCTTCTTTTTCCAAATACACATATTGGCTGTCATTAATTAAGCCGCGCCCAAAAGGATGAAATAGAGGTAAAATGACAGACAACAGGAGTCATAAAAAAGACTTTTTGAAACAGAATGTAAAATCACCCAAACGTTTATTAAGTAGCAGACTTCATACAAAGGCACTTACTTATATAGGTATATTGTTGTTTTCTGACCATCATCGGATTGGATGGCATCGGTAATTTCATCAGATCGAAATACAAATGTTATGAGATCTTGTCCATAGGTGGAGGTTTAGAACTGGAGTGGCTTCTGGACAGACAGCCTTAAAACCACTTTGATGGTGATAACGTCTTTCAATGGGTCATTTGAAAATTCCTGCACGACGACAGATGTAAAATAATTACTGAATTCGTGTCTTTCTATTTTCTTGATTGCTTTATTTGTTGTTAAATCGACTGACCATAACAAGTGTGGTTTTTATTTATTTTTTTGGGAAACAGGAAGTTTTAACTCCTGCCTAACTTTCTCAATCTATGCAATTTATGAAACAAGCACACTCTCACTTATACGCGAAGTTTTCTCCTGATTACTCCACTGTGATTTGTTATGGAAACACAAAAGGTTACCATCTTTGCGAGCTGTGGGCGGCAGGCATCTACCAGTACTTCCTACGAAAATAATTTGTAAAGGCAAACTGCAACCGCTTAGACCTAGACTTTACATTTGAAGTTCATAACAAACGTAACAGGTTTGCTGTTTCCGCAAAATGTATATTTCCTGGAAAGATTGCTTCTGTGATCGGTCGGAAAATATCACGATATATTAGGTATTCTTCGCAGAAGGGATCAATTATTTCTGGAAAGGTCAATGATCCGGAACCTAGAATGTCATCGCTAGTGCAAGATGGTTTGGAAATTTTTTTAGATATGACGGTCATGTGGAACAGTGCCAGCAACAGAAATTTTGCAAAAAAGATAGATAGTGTAAGGTTTCTCGAATACAAAGACGATACCAAAGCATTATTGAAAGGGTTAAGGGCTATGGAAAGAAAAGATAAAAACGAGGAAGATAGTGACGATGTTGATATGTAATATGCGTGATTTTTGTTTATTTTTTCCCCTTATAATGTGCCCCTGATTTTTTGTGTATTATCTAATTTCGGAGTAAGACAAAGTTAAGCCGTATTAATTAAGCTGCGTTAAGTTAAGCCTTTTTTCAAATTTAACGTTAATGTATAAGAAATAATGTGAACTTGGGAATATGCTGTTCCATATATTTTTTACGTTTAGTGAGTCATATATCATGTAGATACAATTGTTCAAAATAAATGGAAAGAGAAATCATGTTTTCATGACAGTGCTATCAGGGATTGCACAAAATGCTTTAAATAATCAAAGCTGTGTGTACCAGGACACCATCATAATGATAATGATGATGACATTAAAGGGGAAAAGATAACTTGGTAATGTAGTTAGGAGTAGGGGAAGGGAGGTTGTTAAGCAGTTGGATGATTGGACTATTATCTAATTGACCTGTCTTTGACCCTACTCCTTCAAACTGCAGGATCTGATTCAGCTGAAAATTCATATGTACTAAAGGCAAAGAAAGTAACGTGATATTGTAATCAAGGGCAGGAGTGGCGAAGTTGTTAAGTAGTTGGATCACTGGATTATGATTTACTTCACCAATGTTTGACCTTACTCCTTCCTCAAGCTGTAGTCATTACTGCCGTAGTTTGTCACAGTTATCTGAGATCTATAGATACTGACAGTGGTGTGGTAGTAGGTGAAGGCATCTAGGGATACGAATATCGCCAGTAGGCATGTAGTAGCATGTAGGGGGTAGAGCGTAGTGAAAAAGGAACGAACGTATAGCTCACGCTTTTACTGACTAATTAATATTTTGATCAGGGGATAGTTATGGAAGCTCTCTTTTACCCCCCATCAATAGCATGTTCTGCTGATGTTGTGAACTACGACAATATTGTCACAATATTTGCTTGTACAGTGAAAATATTAATTGGCACTACCTTCTATAATATCTTTGAAATGGAAATTTATTGTGCACAGTTTTGTTTTTTTAGTTCCTAATAACCAAAGACCTTTCAAAGCACTTGGTTTTATATATGAAGAAACGGGACAGCCCGTCAAAGCACTGCAGGTAAGATAAAGAATAGTGGGAATTATCCTCTCGTTTTGTCATTTGTTTACTTTTTTTTGGTTTAATATTGTCTTTTTCGTTTCTGTTTTCTTCATTTCACACTTTTTTCATCCTATTTTCTTCAGAATTTTTGTTGTTGTATTGTATTTGACACCTTGTAACTTTTGATTTTTTTATATATATCGTTTAATTATCACTTTTTATTTTATTTGTTTTGCACATTTCCTTCATTTTACTGTCTGGTTTGCGTATTTTGTTAATTGCCTCATTCTTTTCATTTGTTATTCATATGTTCATTCATCCATCCAGATTACTTTCTTTTTTTTTCATTTCAATATTCACATTATTTATGTAACTTGTAAAAACCATGCCGTCATGACAACCGCCTTTGTAGCTTTAATTTTTTCTTTGCATATTTTTTCGAAATTCATTACTGTGGACATGTAACTTTAAAGGAAGATGTCATTTACGTGTATTGCAAGCTTTCAATTTTACTTTTTGAACCAAATTAACTTGGGAGTTTGTTGTTTCATAGTAAGAAGGTGTGCAGCCATTCACTTCAGCATGGCCACTGTCGTGAGCATGATCTTCTTCTTCATCCTTATTGTTATCACCATATCCCCATCATCATAACCACAAGCACCATCTCCATCTTCACTGTCATGGCCAGTTGTGGGCTGCAGGAATGGTAGGAACCTTGAGCTTTCTTCTTCTTATCAGATTTCTTTGCCTCCTTTTCAGTCTGAGATTTCAGATCTTCACTGAGTCTTTTGTTGTTCACAATATCTCGGTTTACGTTGTTTGTTTTCATTCATTGACCGTCGGCTGTACTTATTTTCATTTCGACATACGCAATCTGCTTCTTTACCACAGCATTTACTCTTGGAATGATGTTTCGCTTCGTACCAGGCTCACAATTATTGTATGTTCTCATCTTCTGACCATGTGCAGCGTGCAATTTATTTGCATTGCTTGGTCAGGTTTTAAATGCTCCGCCTCTATGAGGTTTGGTCTTGACAAGATTTTTGGGCCCCACCGTGGTTGCTCGATGAGAGAATTTCATTAGACAAGCTTTAAGAACCAAACCCATGGCGCGACTGTTCCAGAATCTGGCGGCAATATGGTAGTTATGACCTCTGTGTCTGGAAGCAGCTTTCGACAAGTTATAACTGTTTCAACTGGCTGTAGAAGTAGCGAGCACAGTCAGTATATCAGCTATCGAAAGACTTTTTTTATGACTACACAACTCCCCAGACATTCATCCCGCATCGCTCGTCGCGCGGTTCACCAAGGAGCGCGTTCTACCNTTCTGTTTTCTTCATTTCACACTTTTTTCATCCTATTTTCTTCAGAATTTTTGTTGTTGTATTGTATTTGACACCTTGTAACTTTTGATTTTTTTATATATATCGTTTAATTATCACTTTTTATTTTATTTGTTTTGCACATTTCCTTCATTTTACTGTCTGGTTTGCGTATTTTGTTAATTGCCTCATTCTTTTCATTTGTTATTCATATGTTCATTCATCCATCCAGATTACTTTCTTTTTTTTTCATTTCAATATTCACATTATTTATGTAACTTGTGAAAACCATGCCGTCATGACAACCGCCTTTGTAGCTTTAATTTTTTCTTTGCATATTTTTTCGAAATTCATTACTGTGGACATGTAACTTTAAAGGAAGATGTCATTTACGTGTATTGCAAGCTTTCAATTTTACTTTTTGAACCAAATTAACTTGGGAGTTTGTTGTTTCATAGTAAGAAGGTGTGCAGCCATTCACTTCAGCATGGCCACTGTCGTGAGCATGATCTTCTTCTTCATCCTTATTGTTATCACCATATCCCCATCATCATAACCACAAGCACCATCTCCATCTTCACTGTCATGGCCAGTTGTGGGCTGCAGGAATGGTAGGAACCTTGAGCTTTCTTCTTCTTATCAGATTTCTTTGCCTCCTTTTCAGTCTGAGATTTCAGATCTTCACTGAGTCTTTTGTTGTTCACAATATCTCGGTTTACGTTGTTTGTTTTCATTCATTGACCGTCGGCTGTACTTATTTTCATTTCGACATACGCAATCTGCTTCTTTACCACAGCATTTACTCTTGGAATGATGTTTCGCTTCGTACCAGGCTCACAATTATTGTATGTTCTCATCTTCTGACCATGTGCAGCGTGCAATTTATTTGCATTGCTTGGTCAGGTTTTAAATGCTCCGCCTCTATGAGGTTTGGTCTTGACAAGATTTTTGGGCCCCACCGTGGTTGCTCGATGAGAGAATTTCATTAGACAAGCTTTACGTGATTTTTTAAAGGCCTTCCCGAGTAATTGTCACGGGGTAATTTTGTTATTATTATTTAAGTATTTCTTTACGTATGCGTTTTAGTACAATTACCTACCGGGTCACCCCAGTAGCTATGGGCAGATAAAGGTCCTATGAGACATGACACGAACATTAAAGGGATGATCGACATATTCCAATGATTACAAAAATAATTATGACAAGTAAGTAAAAACATAATTGGCACGAACATTAAAAGACGATTGTCATATTACTAAAAATTATGAAAAGTATAAAAAATTTGTAAAAAGCCTCTATGGAAAAACAAAAATGTTTATGACTTTTTTAAGAGTGCTTTTCGAAGATTATGTGCAGTGCCTGGGAGGACAATTTTCTGGAGTTCTTGTACACTATGCTCTCCAGGTATTTCCTCTATATGTTTTTGAGTCCCCTTCTTTATCACCCCTAGTGTCCCGACAATGATCGGAACAGTTACAGCTTTGACGTTCCACATTTTTTGAATTTCTGTCACTAGGTCTTTATACTTGCTTAACTTTTCGAATTCCTGAACTGATTTGTTTTTATCACTTGGGACAATCATGACAATTAATGTGCACATTTTGTTTTTCCTATCATTAATTATGATGTCAGGACCGTTGGCATGAATCGCTCGATCAGTACTGATCGGAAACTCCCACAGAATAGTGGCATTTTCTCCTCCCGTGACTGGTAGTGTATGGTGTTCATACCAGTTGCGGTTTGTTTCAATTCCAAAGTGTTTGGATATACCCCAGTAGAGAACTGCCCAACACGGTCATTGGGTTTGAAATACTCATTTGGAGAAAGTACCGGACATCCGGACAGAAGGTGGTCTATTGTTTCATTGTGCTGGTCACAGAACCGACACATAGGGTCAGCTCCATTCTTCAGAATGTTTGCTTGGTAATTCCGGGTAAATATACTTTGGTTCTGTGCTGCGATGATGAAGCCTTCTGTCTATTATTATTATTTTCTTTTCAATAGCTAGTTAAATACATACAATAAGCAAAATAAAATTTAACTGCCAAATTTAGCTAGTTTAAAAAACCCCACAAAAATACATAAATTAGTCACTTTCGTGGCCTTGTATAAGGCCAGAAATGGCCATACGAACAATATCTTCGCTGGCCATTAACACCTTCCTTTGCATTTTGCCTTCAATTTTGTTCATAACTTCATGGTTTTCAAATCAGCTCACCTCTCTCAACCATCTCAACATTTGCAGCCCTTTAGAACATTATTACTTTGATTATTTTAAGTAGTAAAGGTAGTAGTAGTAGTAGTAATAGTAGTAATAGTAATAATAGTAGTAGTAGTAGTAGTAATAGTAGTAGTAGTAATAGTAGTAGTAGTAATAGTAGTGGTAGTAGTAGTAGTAGTAGTAGTAGTAATAGTAATAATAGTAGTAGTAGTAATAATAGTAGTAGTAGTAGTAGTAATAGTAATAATAGTAATAATAGTAGTAATAATAGTAGTAGTAGTAGTAGTAGTAGTAGTAGTAGTAGTAGTAGTAGTAGTAGTAGTAGTAGTAGTAGTAGTAGTAGTAGTAGTAGTAGTAGTAGTAGTAGTCCGACTACTACTAATTGGAATGAATGTTAATAATTATTGTTTTGGAACTCTTCATTTTGTGTGCAGCTGTTACTCTGCACAGGATGTCAAACCTCACAGTGACAGGTAGTACTGCTGAGCCAGCCTAATAAGAAGCAATAAATACTCCTAATAAGAATATTGATTTTTAATAATTTCAAATAATAATAAATAATAATTGTGGTTCAAGAAGAAACGCAGGGGATAGGAGAGGAGAAAAGGAATATTTCTATGGGCAAGGACTTTGAGAAATTTAATTAGGGACCCAGATTTTTATTTGGGATTCATTCTGAATCTCTTCACAAAGCAAATTCCCTCCTTTCCTACCTTGAAAAATCTTTTAATTGAGTTATATTCACATTATTATCATCCTTCACATTACTGTTCTTGTAGATTAAGACTACTGGATTGGGCCTTTTTGTGTGTTTTAGTATCTTTTGATTGCTGCTTTTCTTGGTTGCAAAGATGTTGATGAATGGGCTGATCTTGCACAGCGGTGTGCTCGAGCGGGAATGAAGAGCCAAGAACTAAGTTGCTATGATCAGGGTAAGAAAATTGCACTTCACCCAGGTGCTGTTGTGTTGGATCTTTGATCATTCCTTAATTCTGCATTATGACGCTTTTCGGAAAATACTTATAATGCTATCCAATTTTCTGAAAAGTTATTTTTGACAACATTGAATACTGTAATTTTAATAGCATTTGAAATATGCGAAATATCGCCATTTTGAATACATCAAATTAACATGCATAAATAACACACGTCACTTTATCGTTCTTCCGTATAGTAACTCAGCCTTAAAGTGTATTCATAGTAATTTATAAACTTGTATTTCGTGTGATGTGATTTATAGTTTTAAACTAATATTTCTATTTTAACTGCAATGGTGATCATGTAAACATTCATAAATGGATAAATGATTTTGCTGGTAGACTGGAAGTCCACATTTTTCACAAATGTTGCTGTATCAAACAAAGTTTAAGCAATATCTTTTCGCAGAAATGTTTTTGGACAATCCCAGGAAAAACTAAGATTAGGTCATATTTCTTCCTAATGGCGACACAAATTTTTGACTTTGATGGAGAGGGTCACAAATAGTTTATTTTATGGAATCACGTTCAAAAATATACTTACATGTAATAGTCAGGTATAAAGTTGCCATTTCGAAAAATTTTGCCGCCTGAGCAAGATTATGTCGGAATTATTGTCAGCATTGCGGAATGGCGACCTTGATTTTGAGTATGATTGCGATGGTAGTCGAAATATCGAACAGAAGGGATATAGGGTAGGCTTATGACAATCGATAAGAAGCTCAAGCATCGGTCAGGTGACCAGCCAGAAACAAGTCGCACAGGTGAAAAATACGTTGAGGATGAGCGAACTCGATTGCTCTCTCTATTGCTTGCTCGACGTAACACCCGAGCTCTCGAGCGAGGAATGTTTGGCCAATTCCCAACGCTCATATCGGACATGAAAGGCTATGTCAACCAAAATACAACCTCTGGTTATTATTATTGTAAATCTCGCAATTGTTTTTGTGATTACACACTTGGTAAGCCAGTTACAGCCTCGATTATGTATATCGGTACGTGTGGGTACAGAGAGCTGCGGGTCCTGAATCCAATTGCTCACATTTCCGGGAATCAAAATGAATTAGGGAAGATTTTTTCAGGCGGCCAGTCCTGACTAATTAGAACAAAAAAGAATACATTTCGTGAACTTGCTAACTTGTGACGGCCACAATGTCTAGCAAGGTTTCGTTGTGATTTCACGTTTTACAAAAGTTCAATTTCGTCGATTTTTTCATGTCAAAAGTATCCTTGAAAAATTAAATAATTTGTAAGGGTTGTGACAGTTTCAAGTGGCACTTTGATCAACTTTGAAATTCTTAAAGGTTAGGGAGCTATAAGATTTAAGAAAAGTCATCTTGTAATGATCTTTTCAAAAAGTGAACATTATTGCACCTGTATACCTTTGTTTTCTTTTTTAGCATGTAAGCTGCCAGATGTAAAACCCGAAATATTATGGGCAAGGGCATCTCTTTACTTAGAACGTCTGGACCACAAGAAGGCACTCGATGGGTTCGCATGCTGTTTGAAGGTAAAAAAGAAAGAGTACAGTAAACCATGAATGTAACCTTACCTAACCTTAACCTTAGGTCCCTCAGTCTCAGCTGAGACACTGGGCAGCGAGACGACGCCACAGATCACGGTCCTTGGCCAGGACCTGTACATTGCGAAAGTAAATTCGCCAAGCTAGAAGGCCCTCCTGGAAAGTGACTTGCCTGGCTTTCACCGGTCTGCCTCGTTTCGTTTTCCTCTTGGACTCTATGTCAGAGCCTGGTGGACCAGTCGTCCATCTGGAAGTCTTAGCACGTGTCCAGCCAATCTCCACTATCTCTCCTTTACCAGCTTACGCATTTCTCTTTGTCCAGTATTTCTTCACTATTTTCCTATCTCTCCATGATACGCCCATTTGTGTTTTTCCATTTATTTGTGTTTTTGCATTTACAACAAAGTAAAATTTAACAAGAAAGGTTCATGTATAAATGTACAAATGTTCTACAATCACTTGTTAATATAAGTTGCACTTTTTGGCCCTGAAACTAACCTCACTTGAGTTCACTGTGCCTTTCCGAACACTTCACGTAAAATGCAGTATCAGAACTTTATGCATATCCGCATTTTTTATTGGTTTACTACATTTATTTTGAGTTCTCAATTATTTGGTGAATAAAACTCAAAGCAATGACCAATGTTACTTCTAATGAAAATGATAGGTTTCTCGATCATAAGTAACACTAATTAAGATTAGAATTCAAGTTATAATCTATGGCTATAACTATCTTTCGATCTTTGTAAAACCAGAAAACAAAACAACATTTTGATCTCCGTGACCGCTGTCAGTTAAGTCATGAAAGGATATAATTGATGTTATGATGTCGGTTATGCAGCACACGGAATGCAATGAAAGAAACGTCAGTTGCCGTTTGAAGCCGCAGGCGCTATGGATTTACCTGTGCAGCTTTAACATTAAAGTTGTCTCAAATTCAAATTATCAATGCCTTTCCATTTAATGTTCATCTTGGTAGGCTTCCTGGGGATAAACCTTGCCATAACATTGGAAGATTTACCTGATAATTTTGACATTCATTACCAGCTCAATGCCTCTCAGCTAGTGTTTAATAGAGCGAAAGAAAATTGAGTGAAATTATGCATTCTTTCGGTTCTGCTCACAGGATTTTGGCTGGTTTTCTACCCTTTAATCCACCAAGACAACATATGAAAAGAATAGATTTCCCAGCTTCGAGTTTTTGTAGGCCCACACGGATGACGTATAAGAAACCTATACTTGCCAGTGGGAAAATTAACTGAGTCAAAACCTTACGACTCATGACATGAAAAAACTCCTATATCGATGGCTTCCATTCAGTCAAAAGTGTTCAATAAAATTTCTTTTCTCAAGAAATTTGTAATCGGCAAGCCAAATTTAGGAAGGATCGGCCTTCCTTTCAAATAGATACGATTATTGCCCCAAAGCTACAAAATTTCTCGTGTTTTTGAATTTACTTTTCCTGCCTCTACTTAGATGCGTAGGCGTTTGGGACGCCCGGGACTCTCCTGACGATCTGCTAGACATTTAAATGCACTTCATTTATTGGTTACCAGAGGGAGCCTTGCATTCCTGCATTCGGTCTGACCAATGCTTATGTGCTTTCCCCCCGTTTGAAACTGTGGTGGGCCTCTAACATTGTAGCCAAACCGGCGAAGACTTTTGAATATGTAGTTTTTATCATAGACCCTACTGACAGCATTTTACTGGTTTGTACAGTGTATATGGATTTCTTTCAAGATACTCCGAGGATGTCCTGTGATGACCTTATTTGAAATACCTAAACTCTTTTTTTGTCTAGATTTCTTCTATTCATATTGTTAAATTGGTAAATCCTAGAAACATTAACGGCCCACAGGTTCAGTGCCACTATGTAAGACATATGTTTGGCTGGTTGACAGTAAATTTGAATCTGTTTAACTATTGATGATAAAATGTTCCACTAAGCACTATTTATTTTCTTTCCCATTTTTCATACGTTGCCTGTCATTCAGCCTTTCGATTTTTTCTGCAGAGAGAATGGTGATGTCACTGGTTTTACTACTACTCACAGAAAATGTATTTCTTAGCTACAATGACGTGATCGGGTACTTGCGTTGTTTCGTGACAAATTCCAAAAATAAATTATATAGGGAAATAAACTTTCGGGGCAGGAGGCTTTTGGTCATGGAAAACCAGTCTGACCTGACCAGCAGGGACTACTTCATATCCCTCCCCCCTATCCTACCCTCATGTAAGTACCCTATGATTTCGACAACTGTCTACACCTCTGGCTATCAGCACATACTAAAGGACTTTAATCTGGACACTATTTTTAAATTCATCTTGAAATCATTAAAGTAAAGCATTTGTGAGTTTCTATTAAGTATTTAATGGCTCAAATAGAAATGTTCGATTATTACGTAGTTTTATGGCACGTGACAGCTGTTTTCAACAAACATTGTAAAGTGGGAGATACTGATATTCAGGTCAGGATTACTTTCCTTTGATAATACCTGCTTGTTTCCTGTGTACTTCTAATCCACTAATTCAAGATTTCAAGGTTAGGGGTATTAAGCTAGACTTCTCATGAGATTTTTTCGAAGATGCTTAACAATTTTGTGGAAATTGTTTTTTAACACTATTGGATTATTTCTTCGACTTTGCTTTCTGATTACTTTGAAATCACCAAGCTACCTAATTATCGTGCACTTATGCTCGTGTTTCAGTGTCTGTTAATTTTGGGAAGACTCCCTGTATATAGGCAGAAAATTTACTTAAGACTTACTAAAGATTTGCATAGATTTACCTAAGATTTAATAAAAACTTACGAAAGATTTACCAAAGAGTTACCGAAGGTTCATAAAGACATATTGAAGATTACTGAAGATTTTCTATTTAGTTTACTATGTAGTGAAGATTTAGAAAAGATTTACCAAAGATTTTCTTTAATCAATAAATTTCCCGGTGTAAGAAATGAAATTTTGTACGCAGGTATTATTTAAATATTAATATTTTATTTTATTTGTTGTATATTTTAATGTAGGTGTTAACTCCTGATGTAAAGGCCAAGTGCATTGAAACGGCATTCGAATTTACCAAGGTACAATTTGGATTATGCTTTGAAAGTTGTTAACATAGCTAGAGGTGAACAAGGTAGAAAACTAATTTCAAAACATGGGTTTTCCTATGCATTATGGCCAGTTGGTTGACCATCAGCTTGTTTTGCGAGAAGTTTCAAACTGTAAGCTCCGCAATAACACTGGACGTGATTTACAATACACGTTTTTCTGTTTTTAGCTCCAGAATGTTGATTTTGTTTATGATAGGTAGAGTTTGGGTGGATGTATGAAAACAACAATTAAAAATTGATAATCTAAAATATGCATATATATATATATATATATATATATATATATGAAATCGAACTAAAGTCTGTATTACCTTCTTTTCAGAATAAAGGACTGGTAACAATGATATTTCCTTTCGGAAGACGTAGACGTAGTATTTGAAATTTCTATAATTTGTGACCGTTGAGAGGGAAGTGACTTAAGCTATATGGTTTGCGTTTTAGCCCATTTTTAGTCGCAAACGCCAGTAAAAACGAAGGAATTATGATAGGCGATGAAACTGAAAAGGTTGGGAGAAAGGTTGTACTTCAGTATATACCGTATTATCGGCTGTATGAAAATAAGGTAAGGATATTTTCGGCAATTTTTCGTCCTAAAAACCAATCTTGGAATATACATCGAGTGCAAAATGTTAAACATTAATAACATTAGTATTTTGAATATTTAACGTTAATGTTTTGGCGATTAAAAAAATACAGACTAATCGCTTTCTTAATGGCATCCCGTTTTATTGAGATATTGGAATTAAAGATTTCCACACTTCTGAGAAGCAGCGGTTTTACCGCTGTGATCACAAGGACCATTAACAGCTTCTTGTTTCTTGATGATCAAAAGTTGGTCATTTGGGGCCACATTTGGCAAAAAGCGCTCAGTATTTGGATACCAGAATTAAATTGCGGAATCGGTTTGGGATCGGCTTATACATGACGTATGGGGAAAAATACGAAAAAATTGTATTCGGCTTATTCACGGGATTGACGTATACTACACCTAACAGCACGGGACGCCAATATGCTGTATTTTCGGTAACATTTAAGTCTGCCTTACTTGAAGTACACCAGGGGGCACCTACGAACTCTCCGACAACACAATATTCAATGCTCCTTTTTTGACTACATCCACCGTAAGCAAGATTTTCTCAAAAACCAAAGGACCCAGTCCCACTTGACGAGAGGAGCAATGTAGTTTACAGACTTCAGTGTACGGACTGTCCTCACAAGACATACAACACGTTAAGATGATGAAAGATGAAGATGGCGTTGTATTGATGTCAGAACCGGAAATCCTGGGGAGATGGAAGGGGTATTTTGAAGACCTAATGAATGTTGAGAACCCCAGGGAAGGCCGAGAAAACAGTGGAGCAGTCCAGGACAGAGAGATAAGACCAATCACACGAGAGGAAACTAAAAGGGCACTTAGCAAAATGAAGAACGGTAAAGCAGTTGGTCCAGATGAAATACCAGTAGAAGCCTGGAAACACCTTGGGAATTGCGGAATTGAACTCCTAACAGACCTATTTAATGATATCCTTGAAACAGAGCAGATGCCGGGAGAATGGAACAAAAGCACATTAATCCCAATATACAAGAACAAAGGAGATGTGCAAAGCTGCCC
>RDPX01000047.1:1897430-1908854 GCA_003991215.1 Morbakka virulenta | reverse complement strand
CCATTATTGCCCTGTTGTCATCTCTGGTGTATCTTCTCCTAGTCTTTGCTCTGCCAGTAATAGGATGACCGTCATGATGTGATTGGTTCACCACAGCATCACTACGGGGCGAGGTGCATCTAGCTTGGCTAGCGGAACTATTCACGCTTCCCGGTTTATATTTCTTTGAGTGTTCATCATTAGAGTAGTGATTTTTATGTCAGAGTTTTCTCCCTTAGCCATTTTTCTTTTAGGGTTGGCTCCCTTAGCCTTCGGCTTAAAAACCTGCCCACAAGGCAGTGGTGCTGTTGTATTCCGAGAGGACGAACTGATGAATGCTTCGACTAAAGCGACTGGGCTAGTGACCCCGTTCTGGTCAGGTTTATTGTTGAGTTTTCCTTCTCATAGGACGATTGCCAACCAAGACTTACTACCTCATCCTGGCCCCGTCCTTATTATTATTTACGGATTTCTTAATATTTGGATTTTAGTACAATTACCTTCCGGATCACCCCGGCAACCAAGGGCAAAAAACCCAAACCAACAAACAGAGGAACAAAACTATATATAAATGAATATATATAAATATATAAAAATTCCAAAATGCTCACATATACCCCAATGGAATACTGACCAGTACGGGTATGACGATTTACATACAGTACTCACTTGAAGTCTGAATTGGACAGCCGGATACAAGATCGTCATTTGTCTCCGTGTGCTGATCACAAAATCTACACTTTGGATCTGCACCATTTTAGAGTGTTTGCCAGTAGTTCCATGTGAACAGGCTTTGGTTCTGTACTGGGGTGATGAAGCCTCCTGTCTCCTCCCTTACGTCCTGAACACCACAGCCACTGATGGATTGCATCTTTATTCACGTCAGCGTTTTGGCTCAGAAGAACGTGCTGCTCTTAAAGAGCCTTCTGGCTCCATGGATCGGCAAATTGTTTTTGAGGATTATTTTTTGCAACACTTTCTTGCCAATTGCAGTAGCTATGAGTATTGTTATAGTACAATTGGTGTTACATTAAGTGCGTTTTCAAACTTCGTTTATTCTTTAAAAACCTAGTGCAAATTTTTACAATTTTCATGCCGACATACTAGAGTTATCATCAAGTCTTGGTTATCTTCTAAGTACTGTTTAATCCCAATTGTTGTAGTTTTGTATGAGATCTTGAGTTGCATGAGACCACGTCCTCCTTCACTTCTAGGCAAATACAGACAGTAAGCATCTCCTTTAGGGTGGAACATACTACTCGACCGTAATAACTTTCTCGTTTTCCGATCCATACATTGAATGTGAGGTGTGCTCCAGCTTATGATGTTAAAGTTGTATTGTACCACTTGGGCAGCTAGGATATTGATTGCCACCAGTATTCTTCTTTTCTTTTTTTTTGAGTTCAATTTGGTTTGCAGGATTAATCTGGCACTTCTGTAACATTTTAAACGGATCTTCTCTTTCATGGCTACGTGTTGATGACGTCACCTTCACTTACTCCTAAGTACTTGTACATTTCCTGGGGGTCTAGTTTTCTGATTGTAGTGTCTTAAGTCAAGATTTATGGATATCATTTCAGCTAGCAAAAACGTTCCCACGCAAAAACGTTGCTTTAGCACACTTATCGAGGTCATAACCCATGCAAAGATTATTTTAATTTTTTTTTATAGTAATTAGTAATCCATATAGTTATTGATAATTTTTCGAGAATTACTTAAGATCATCCGTATAAAAAAGATGCTTGATAGTTTTATCGTAAATCTTATAACCAAATACTCCATTATTAAGTTAGTTGGATAACGGGATAAGAGAAATGCAGACAGGGAGTGAAGGCTTAGGAGGTTCAATTTGTAGGTGCACATCTCATGACAAAGAAAAAAACAAGTTTACCATTTGGTATGTTTTTTTAAGAAAAGTAATCACAACAGGAAAAATTTTATACAATTCAAGACTCTCAAGTATCCAGCCATGCAGCACACTATCGAAAGCCTATCCAGCCAGTACTTACGTTTTTACTCACTTTTCCTGCAGTCTTTAAGGATCATTGTTGAACCTTGCAACCATACGAATTTCTTTGACAGCCTTTCTGTTCTTGTGTCAGAATAGAATTATCGACGTGAAAGTTATTCTTCCTATCGGTAATTATTGAAGTTATTATTTTGTAAGTTGTAGTAAGGTACGTAACGGGAGAAAATTTCATGGGCTTTTTCTTTAATCTGATTTAGAAAAAAGGTATGGTGTACCTTGTATCAGCCTGTCAGGTGTTTTCTCATTGATCATGATGATTTTGCTTGGAGGATTTGTTAAGGGCGCGTGGACTTCACATAGATAGTTCAGCCAGATTGTAGGGATCTTGTCTATTCCACGAGACCTCCATTTGTGAGATTTTCCCAACACAGTGCGTAACTCTTTAACTGTAATATCTTCCCAGGCTTATTCTTCTATCTCTCTCAACCTTTCTTCTCTACCTACCCAAGTGGATTTATTGTATTATTTCGCTGTTTCCCAGATGTAATTCCAGAATTCCTCTACTTTATCACTTTAAGGTGGTTCCTTGACCACAATTTTGTTTTTTCTCATTTCTACATAAAATTTTCTAACATCTGCAATTTTCTAGTAAATTCTATTGTCTGTAGAATTTTTTCGTTTTTGAAATCTTTTTAGACTCTGTACAGTCACTTGTATTTTCTGTTTAAGAGATTAGAATGCAATATCTGATGAAACTTTGCCCGTGACACTTCCTTTCTAACCTTTTTACTTTTTCTGGTCTTTACATCAGTTCCATTTGAAACTTTATCCAGAATCGAGATCTCTCCCCGCAGAGACTCTTTTTGTATCTGAAATTTCCAGTTAGGTTCCTTATTCAAGTGCTTTCTATTCTTCTTGCTTTGTTTTAATCCGTAGTTTTAGAGTAACAGCTTTAGCAGGTAGCATAGATAAGATAATGTATCATGACTAGACTACTTTCAACATCTTTTATGATCTCCTTTAAAGCAACGTTGTAAAGTTTGATCATAATGTTTGCTTCCATTTCTTCATCAAAAAAATTATGACAAGGCCTTATCTCCTTATCGTTATGAAAACGGATGGTAGTGTTGATACTTGGGTTGGATTTCTTACATGGGACTGAAGTAAAATATATTTAATCTTGTTAATTATGAAGAGCCCTACTTCTATCCTTCAGGCAATATGTCGATATAGCAGTGTGAGGATACCTCAAGGTACTTCAAAAACGAAAAGTATTGAAGAACCGGGCAATAGCAGCCTGAACATGTCAGTGGATTCTGTTACTATAGCAACCGAGATACAATCAGACTCAAGGCCAGGTATTGTGGAATCGGATGTTGAGACAACTTGTGGTAGTGTTAACAAGCAACAGTCATGTGTTACACCAAACAGGGAAGACCCTTCAGTAAAGGAATTGACCAAAACAGATACATTGGATAAAGTAAGCACCCTAAAGGAGAGTAAAACTTTTATTCCAGAAGACCTTCCAATTGATCTCCGCGCAAAACTTGCAGTTTGCTGCATTCACCAAGATACCCAAATCGACATGCAGGTAAATGCAGACACACACAATACTTGTATATAGCCGTGTGTATAGCCGTGTATATATGTAATAAATGTGATCGTTTAATGCAGGATTTAAGAGAGATACCGCAGACAGAGAGAGAGAGAGAGAGAACGCGAATAGCAACACTGACAAGAGAGTTAGAAGAGGGAACTTGGACCCCGAAAAAGTTATCACAGAATAGCGTATCTTGTAAGTAGAGTTGTGTGGCTTGGTTTGATATGTACTTCGTGGTTCCTGCACTGGAATAGTCTTTTGGTTAACAGAAGAAATATACCATTCTGCATTTTGGTGATGATGGAGATCTAATGTCCCTTTCTAGACTGTTGGTTAAAGCACAAAGGAACGTACGTTTAAAGCTCATTTTTGTCTTATCAAATTTGTTATTGAAAAATGCTTGTATTAGTTTCCTTCAATACCGGTTTTGCTTTTGCTTCATTCCTTTGTAAAACTCAATGCTTTACTGTTGGTTTTACTTTCAGATGTTTGTGCTTGTGATTTACCTTTTAATGGTAGTGTGAATAGTAAATAAAATAGATAATTTGAGCGTGACATTCATTTATTTCTAAAGAAGTGGTCAGTGTCTACAAATTTGCTAAGCCCTTATTTTGACTTTATCGATTATACCTCCTGGCCCTCCCTCTTTTTTATTTTTATACTCCTTTAATCCCGAGAAAAGCTTGAATCCATTTCAGTGCTTAGTGTTGTTACCTTTTTGTTGTATTTTGAGGGTATTTTTGGAATCCCGTAGTTTTTATTGGTTTTCTCCCTCACCTTGTTTCCCCCCAAAGCATGTATAAATTAGCCTGTCTGTCAATTATAGTGGACAAACAAACTGGGCCCAGTACTTTAAAGGACGTGGCTGAGGCTCAAACAGGGAATTTATCAGATGATAGTCATTTGATGTGTTCACGGACATAACTTCAGTTGATATATTTTTGTGGTTTTTCTTCATTGGCAGGAATTAATGGGGCCTTTGTTTGTGGAGGATGTCGAGGAATTCGGAGATGTCTATCTTGACATTGCTGAAGCTTATATTGAAAAAGGTATACACAGGAATGTTACTTTGCTTATGATTGATTAGTGTTACATAACTTGACTGTTAAATAAACAGAAGTTGTTTGTTGTCCTTGTTGTTACAAATGAGCAAATGAGATGATTACAAAAGATGTACGCATAAAATTCAATTTCTTGAAAATAGACCGGTAAAAAGCACCTAAGGGTTAACTAAAGGTTCCTTTAGTTAACCCTTAACAACATTTCGTAAAATGACCCGAACAGCATCTGTTCAATTCAATACCTGAGATGAAGAAGTACAAGCCTTTTTAATACCATCTACAAAACGAGGCAAAAGAAACCAAAGAAAGAGCATTCAACAATAGCCAAAACACAGTATATATACATATACGCTCTACTTGGGAGGCACCCAAACGATCAGAACAATGCCAGACACAAGAACATATTTCAGCAAAAGTTCGTTCTGAGATTTATCTCATGTGATAAAATGTTACAATCGGGATACAATCACAGAACGATGATTAGATATGTGCTTTTCATAACATATTTTCATAAAACATGCAACAGATTAACACTTCTTCAGACTATTGATTCGAGTTGCATCTGTTGGCAAAATATAAAACTATTCGTACTTTTCTCTGAATAAAGGTAGTGAATTAAAAATCTCCATTGACGGAGCAACCCACAGACGCTAGACACAATGTAAAAAAAATTGGATGAATGTGACCTTTCCACAGCATGTAAGTATTAAACATAGGAAATAAGCAATACAAAAGTCATTTGCGTGCCACTAGTCCAGTTCAAACCAGTTTGTAAAGAGTGCCAGAAAACAATGTGCGGTAAGCTGGGGATCAATCTAAAAAGGAAAAACATTTGTAAACTGTATTATAAGTCATGCCCTAGCAGAACAACCTAGCAGAAGAATCACGGAAGACCGTCGGAATGCAAGCAGATATAAATTCTGTCTTCCGATCTCTAACACATGCATTATGTGGGTGTTAGGAAGAGTAAATGCTTTTACGACAACTCGTAACATCGTTCATGGCTTCAAATGAAAAATTCTTTAACGGTGTGGATGTCGGTGAGATTAAAAATTATCTCAACACAAATTCTATGGGTACATTGAACGTATGTTGCATTTATCGGGGGAAAAGCGAGTATGGGCGTGAAAGTAATATATTACACTGGATTACACTGGCGAATGCATGATGTGAGGAAGGTCAACTGCTTACAAAATTTCTCACTGCTCAAACAGAGGCCGATAGGAGGGCAAGGCCTGAGCAAAGGAGCTGAGAAAAGTACATTAAAGCGAAAAAAAGGAACACGGTAATTACATTTTCAAACATTTAAAGGGCGGACTTTATCCGATCTGATTTTTAAAAGGGGCTAGTATATATATATATATATATATATATATATATATATATAAAGCTTTCGATTCGGTTATCCGTATTAAAGTGCTCAATACATAAATGCAGAGCGTAATATAAGATATGATAAGTTGGAAAGAATCAAAAAACTACACAGTCCATTTCGACAAGCCTGTTTCGTGATTTTATTCACTCTTCAGGAAATGTGAAACTAAAAATAAACCAGGTGCGCTTTATATCTTATTTTATATATATATATATATATATATATATATATATATATATATATACATGTAAACAGAGCCAAAAGAGTAAACTTGAGAAAGGACTACATTTGTTATCAGAGGAATGTAGAATGTCTGACTTATGACAAGAATGGTTCTGTATGTACCCATCTAGTGTGTACCTGATGGTCTAAAACACGCGAAACTTAGGTATGATGTGTATAAGTAAACATAACTTGTTTGTAATGCGTTCCCATTGGGTTGTAAAAGCTTCTAGAGAAGCTGAACTTTGATAAACCCTAAATCAACATCGCAAGTTCTGATTTTTATATATATAAACGCAATTGTACATTGTGCAGATGCTTGCAGAGAGACGCAGGTGTGTTTTGATTAATTTTAGAGAAGTCAGTGAGAAATCTTATCAGGCACCTGTATGTTGTAATGTCGGTTGTAATGTAGAACAAGTACAATACATTTTCAAGTAATCTGTTTATGTATAAAGGAAGCAAGAATTATTGCCCTATTTCAGTGTTTAATGACCAAGACTCGTATATTAATTTCATTGTCCTCTTTAGCATAATCACCTTGTATGACATTCAAAGTTATCCGTGGCATCTGTTATGCCATTTCATTGCTACTGCATTGCTTTTTATTGAGTTCGTCCATAGTCCAAATAAGCTGTCTGGCTTACTAAAAGCTGAACCTTATGTTTGCTGATAAGGTGCAGATTTTTGTCTTGTCTTAGCCTTTCTATAGGTATTATCATGAGAACTGTTCTGATGAGCTTTCCTTGTTGGAACTAGCTTAGTTTGTTGTATTTCGTGCGACCCTTTTCCGTCTACGTCTTCATCCTTATGAAGTTGTTGTTCCTCGTCGTAATAAACCTTTCGATAAAAGTAGTTTCTTTCCTCGGACCGCTAGATTGTGAAACTATTTGGCTCTAAAGCACTTGTCACCAACAAACGTGTTGTTTGTTGGTGACAAGTGCTTCAGAGCCAAAGTACAAGTACCAACAAAAGTGTTTTTAAGTCGAAGGTCAACTCTTGGTCTAACTTTTTTTCAGTCATTTTTTCACAGTTTCATAAACATGGTTGTTTTATTTCTTCATGGCTCTTAACCATAAACCCCCCTCCCCTCGAAGACAACGTAGGTTAGTTTTGTCTTTTTTAATTCTTATATAATGACGGGGAGCGTTATTTACAAGGAAGTAATTGTATTGACATTTATTTTGATTAAGTTTATAGACTGGCACTTGTTTGAGCTTGAACACCAACAAAGCAAATCCTATCGTTAATATGTGTAATAATCAGTCAAATTATTTGTTAACAACCCGGTCTTTTAACACAGTTATTGGACGGAATATGGCACTAATTCTATATCTTCTTAGTCGCATGTCTTATTTTTTGTTTCAGAGCAACAGATAAATGCCATTCCTTATTTGGAGGCAATAAAAGCCACTGAAAGATATGGACAAGTGAGTATAGGAAGACAAATGTTTAATAAGTGGAGCAGTAAGACCGAGTTTCTTGTCGTTTTCTTTGTTGGTCCCAAGTATCTAGATTGTGGGGTTATAGTTATTAATCAATATAAATAAAAAGGAAAATATGAAAGAACATTTAAAACTTAAATAAATAAATATATATAAAAAAATATATGAGTATAAATGAATAAATATATTTTTTGGTCGTTCGCCATGTGATAGCTCAAATATTCTTATATTCTTATATTATTGATTATTGAGCACTGTCGATAGATAATAATTACTTCTATAATAGTTTATATATATATATATATATATATATATATATATATATATATATATATATAAGAAGAGCAGAAAAGTCACTAATTAACTTAGCAACCTTTGTTTGAAATAAATAACTAAAATAAATAACATCATTTATATAACTAAATATGAATAACCTTCAACGCTCCGCGATTAAAGCTTTACAACACATTTATTTGTAGCAGTTTTTAGCATATTTTGAAATGTAATTTAGTAGTTCGTTTTCCACTGCAATCTTTTTGACTGAACAAGGTGGACAGATTTTTTTGAATACCGATCTCATTCTGCTTGATTTTATTCGTCAACTGTAAGAACGCAAAATGCACCTTTGGTATACATATGCTGTACAAACATGATGTACGAATGGTGTACGTTCCTACAAACCGTAATGTGAGCCTTGTGTTGAGAATTAAAAGGTTGTAAGTCAAAAATTTACTTTTACTGAGATTAATGTTGTGATTCGAAAATGGATTTTTGTTTCCTGTCTGTTAATCACCACCCACTATCCAGTGGCTACCAACGCCTAGTTGTAGTGCTCACGTGATCAAACAGTTGAATGGACAGAGATTGCTTGGATGTTACATTTCCAGCAATATGAAATTTTTGTATCAGCACAAACATAGATAGAATGATAAGGATGTAATTTCTGTTATGAGAGTAAAAAAAATAACGAAATTTTTTGCAGGCCAAGCAAGAACACTTCGTTTAACGACGGAGAGTTCTTGTGTTTTTCGATACGAAATATTTTGAACCGTTGGTGAACATTTGTGCCAGTAATCGGAAGTTATCCTGACCTGAAAACGAGCCATAAAGTTCTATTAAAAGAAAAAGAAGCTTAATTCTTTGCTTTAGTTATTTATTAGATTATTTTCATTTTTTTAGTTTTCTAATTTGTTTTTATTTTCTGAATTTTCATTTCATATATCTTTGTTTTTATTTCCTTAGTTCATTTGTTAATTGGAAACCAATTCACTTTTTATACGCATTATTTTTAGTTTAGTTATTGTGTTCTATTGCTATCACTTACCAGGCGGGCGTATGGCTTAAATATGGAAACTGTCTTCGTACTGTTGGAGATACAGAAAAAGCAATTAAGACATACTGCAAAGTTTTAGAGTTGGCTCCCCAGCAAGTTGGGTTGAGCTTAGAAGTCTATAAAATGCTGATGGAACAAAATAGAGAAGAAGAAGCAATGGCAATCATTGCAGGTAAACACGCTGCCTAATTAGTATTCTATACACATGTTATTATTATTGGATACTGAGACCATTCTTAGAAGGATTTGGTCTGTAACGGACACATCTTAGAGATGGATTGGTTTGTGATATACGAGAAACTTCGAACTTTAGGGAGAAAACCGTACTAAGGGGGATATTTTTTTAATACACATCGTACTAAAACGTGTAGACTAAAATCTAAGAAGGGGAAAAAAAGAGTTTCAGCAAATTTAGTGATAAATTTTGTTTATGATGATTTAAGAATATGTTTGTCAATTTTCTTTTGCACAAAAATTGTCCGTAGTTTGCCTTCTGTACCCATCTAACCACATTTGCGTTTTCAAAAAGAATATGGGACAAAAGCTTCTAACCGGTAGGTACGATTCATGCTTTTACCTGTAACAGTTCATCGTTTCGGGCTGCCTGATAAAAAAAGAAAACGGCTTTCCGGGGTTTTATGGCAAATAAATGGGTTGTCACCACGTCTGGACCCAGTGCCTCTCTTCGGCTGTCATTGGGTCCTGCTGGTTTGCTGTTTCTTAGTTGCTTCATACCTTTCCGGCTTTCATAAACTGTTGTTTTGTTTTTTACATTTTCAGTCGAGGAAATGTCAGGGAGAATTCTTTGGAGCGGGTATACTCGACTACCTCAAAATGTTCTTTCCATCTGCCCCTGTTTTGATCTGTTTTTGAGATGGTTCTTCCTTCTTTGACACTACCTGGTCGTTCTGGCTCTCTTTACTTTCCAGAGACTCCTTTGTCAGCTGCTTCTTTTTCTTACAGGCGACTGTTTCATTTGTTTTCACTACTGTCAGTTTACTTGTATTCGTTAACATTGGCACTTTCTTTTCCTTTTTTACTTGTTCTGTGAAGCCTGTGAGGTACTTTTGGCATTGCAGCCCTTTTTCGGAACTCCTTCACCGTTGCCTTCCATTCGCTGTTTTCACTCGAATCTTAGGTAACGTTTCTCCTTATATTCACACCGTATTCGTGTCTCGCTGGCCAGCAGCTTAATAGCTTGTCGATGTCAGTGCATTTTTCAGACTCACAGATACCTGCATCATCTGGTGAACTAAAACTGGGCACAGCCAGAAGATTCGGCCCATTAGGAAGGAATAGTTTGTTAAGGTGATTGACAACTTCGGCTTTAATCGTGTATACAACACAACACCAGTCATTTGCAACATGTACTTTAAGGGATCTATGCATTCATCGAGAGATTTTTTTATTTTTTAATTTGTTTTTGTACCAGGTTCTTGAGAATTTAATTTTCCCTTAAGCTTCCTCCCAGAGAAATAAAATATTACAGAGTCATTGGAACGAATCTGTCCTGGACCAGACTGTATTAAATTTTATTAGTTGCAACAACCCCCCTGTAAATTTGAGGAGTCGTAGCTTAATGGTTAGTGCAACTGCACCGTAACCAAGAATTCCGGGTTCGATTCCCCGAGCGGGCGACTTTGGAAATTCACAAAAGAAGAAGCCATTGGTTGGCGTCAGGAATGGCACCTGGCCAAGAAATTCCTCACTGCCTAATCCAAGTCCCTGTGAAGGGCACGGTCTGAGCCCCAATTACTGGGGGAACATGACGTTAAAACCCAAAATAATAATAAAAAAATTAGGCCGCTTTACATTCCGTTTTTTACTTTATCTCTTTTCTAGAGGTACACAACAGACAAATGGGGGCAATTGCTTCTTTAGGAATGATATCGGTTCTTAATATCATATTATGTGTGCTATTAATACTTAAGATATTATACTGTACACAGTTGGTCACAAAAGGTATCTAACAATAATCTTCATTAGTATTCATTGTTTTTTTTTAAACTGTTGATTAAGAATAACGATTTATTTTGTATTTTAGAGAACTATTATAAGAGAAATGTCTGATTTTTCTGATTTATTTCTGCATCTTTTCTAACTTTTATTAACAGGTGATAAAGATTATCCAAAGACTTCATCTGATATTGAGACTTCCAGAAACGAAATAAGAATAGACGTCAAGGTAATAATATCTGTTAATTATATATAAATAATTAAGAGATTACCATGCAAGAGATTCGCTGTTCGAGCCCCGCCCACGTCCCTGGAAGTACTACGCCCAGTTTGTCTCTACTTTACAAATGGCGTACTACTGCGTTTTACATGTTTTCGGAGATAGAATTGGCGTAGGGAAGAATTTAATAAATTGAAAAGATTAAAAATTACAAAAAAAAAATCAAATATGAAAATTAACCCTTTGTGCTAAAGTTGCTTCAGA
>RDPX01000047.1:1866304-1886022 GCA_003991215.1 Morbakka virulenta | reverse complement strand
GCCAGCAACCTTAATTGTAAAACTTCATTTGTAAACCAGAACATTTTTTGTGATTTTAGTTTTGGCCAGTTTGACATCATATTGCTGACCGTGGAAACAAATAGATAATATCTATATATATTGAACTATAAATATATTGAATATAGAAGACCCATGTAAGGATGATTATCATCCCCCAGCAGCAACGTTATCGTAAACAACAAGCTTAAGGTTTCAGGTTTGTTGTTTTCTTTTCGATATATTTATTTTCATGATCACCTTTATGACTTCATAACTTAACCATAGACATTATCCATATATCCGATCGTACTAAATGTTACTATTTTCAAAGCATTCCCTGCTTTTATAAGTCAAATAGTTGCTATAAAAGTTAGGAAAAGGAGACTTTTTCACAATTACTATCCAACTGTGGATTGTAACCAATTAATATAAAGATTTGCATCACCAATTGCAGCCAAAACATGTGCATATATTCTTAGGGTGGGTTTCCTTACACCATGATATTTTAACCGTGGTGTGGTTTTTATTTTTTGTAACTATAGTTACCTGTTTGATCGAGTATTTATCCAAATAAGACTCGTTCATTCATCAAGAAGGTAGTGATAGGAAGCTGAAAAAGAAAACGTGCGAGGATTTTAGGTGAAAAACTCCCCCAATGTTATAGTGAATGTACAGTTATGGTTAAAATCAAAATAGAAAGTTCTCTTTGTAAAACGTCCTGTTCATAAACCCACGTTCATTCAACTTAAATGCCTATCTCTTGTAAAAGAAACAATACAGTGAGGTAAAGGAAATATCTGTTTTCTATCTAAAATTACATTCTTACCTACTTTGGCCTGGTGATTGGTGCAGTACTATAAGTAGTACTATAACCAAGTAAGTAGTACTATAACCAAGAGGGTTCGGGTTTTATCCCCCGGGTTTTATAGAAATGGATTTCAATTGTCTTTGACCTCTTTCGTACTTGTGTACGGACTTTTCCTAGCTTTCAGTTTCCAGATCCATTTTTTTGGAGTTTTAACTGTGGTTTTCTCTGTTGGGATATAACAGTGATTTTTGTCTTTTTATTGTCATTTAGGTCTTAAGTGCACTTATCGAGCATGGAAAGATGTCAGATGCAAGTGAACTTTTGGACAAGGCCACTCGATATCGATATTATGTGGATGCACCAGCATACCGAGTACAACTAGATTATTTTGGGACGAGTATTGCGGTGTTAAAAGAAGATTTTCATTTAGCCTTTGACAGTGTGAGAACTTTAGTCGCAAGAGACAAACAAGCAGCATTTCGTTCAGTGGCATTTTGGAATCTCTATGCATATATTGTGAACAGAGTAAAAGACCGTCGGCATCACCGTTATATGAATCGACAATTGCTAAAATCGAACTCACTCTTCCCATTAATTTTACAGAATGCGCATAATTCATTCCTCAGTGGTACTTACAAATATGCTTTAGGTAAAGTAGGTTTTTTAGATGCGTTGAGAATTTTGGAATGGTGCTATGGAAACACGGGAATGTTTGGATTTTTTTAGCTGGTTTTCAGAGGGAAGAAAGAGAGGAGGGGAGACAGACAGACAGACTAACAGACAGAGAGGCAGTCGGACAGACAGACAGACAGACAGACAAACAGAGCGAAAGAGGTAGATTGGTCTGTAGAATCAGCTAGTTGATTGATTGATAAAGTGATTCATTAGATGTAGAAAATAACAGTAATATTCATTGCAAGAAAGTATTCTTCTCAGGGAACTTGTTGCGTTGTTCTTAAATTTAAGCAGGTTTTTTTTCACGTTAACTCATTATTTTTGCCTTCGTTGGCACCTTTGATTAGGGATGAACCCGTCAGTCCCCGTCAGTTTTTAACTAGGAAGTTACACAGTGGGTTTCGCCGACTTTAAAGCCTAATTTTCTTTAGCACCTCTGTTATGCTTTGTTGGATTTCGTTTGAAAGTATGCTTTCCAAACAACAACCTTTTCTTCTTCTTCATCATCTTCGTCTTCTTGTTGTTCATCCTCCTTTTCTTCTTCTTATCCTTCTCTTTGTTCTTCTTATCCTTCTCTTTGTTCTTCTTATCCTTCTTCTTCTTCTTTTTCAGCGGTTATAGTTTCCACTCCAGGAAGATGGCCTTAACAAACTCCCCCATTTTGACCTTGGGAGTAGTAAAATTCATACAATCACAACAAAAAAATTAACTTGTCCCTTTAGTCTTTAGGAAACAACAAGATAGCAGTAAAATTAGGAAGGCTTAAGACTTAGCTGCTCAGATGGATTTCTTTAGCAAGATGTAGGCATATATAACAGCCTTCCAAGAGCAGTAAGAGTCGAAGGAAATGAAACTGCATTTTTAAAAATTAAGTGATATTATTTGAAAATCTTTGAATATTTTTCCTATACCTCCAAAGCCACATAAAAATACGTTTACAAAAATGAACTTTAAGGCTCGTTTTTATTTAGTATTTTAACACGTACATTTTGTTTCCTTTGTATTTTTATTTTCTTAATTCATGCACAAACACGCCGTCTTAGAAAAGAAATCTATTTTGATATTATTTTGATATTTAGCGACGTTTTTTTAAGCTTTTTTGCAAAAGTTAAAAAATAGATACAGAAAATGCTTTTTGTTCGTTAAAACCTCTTTACACAATTTTTCCATCCATATTAAGTGTTTTTAGTCTCACTGAGTCTTGGAGCCACCCGCTCGGGTTTTACTCTTCCGTAATTTCCGATCCTGCCTATCTTCCTGTCTTCCATATCTAACACTCTTGCCTTCTTTTATCCAATAACTTCATCTCATTTTTTTCTTTGCCTACATTACAGTGCATATCGGCATATCTGCCTACTTTACAGTGCATGTGGGCATATCTTACCTTACAGTGCATATGGGCATATCTGCCTATTCTAGAGTGCATATGAGCATATCTGTCCACTTTACAGTGCATGTGGCCATATCTGCCTACTTTGCAGTGCATGTGGGCATATCTGCCTATTCTGGAGTGCATATGGGCATATCTGCCTATTCTGGAGTACATATGGGCAAATCTGCCTACTTTACAGTGCATATGGGCATATCTGCATCATTTGCAGTTCATATGGGCATATCTGCCTACTTTACAGTGCATATCGGCATATCTGCCTACTTTACAGTGCATATCGGCATATCTGCCTACTTTACAGTGCATATCGGCATATCTGTATACTTTACAGTGCATATCGGCATCTGCCTACTTTACAGTGCATATCGGCATATATTTGTTTGGGCCTGTGCTAACATTACTTTTGAGTTCTGTCGTTTTCATGCTTTCTGCTTTTCCCCCCAAGGCCACTGAACTCTCCCACAACTTCAATTTCGTCATTGCACATGCTAATAAGTAATACACTCCATTGCCATTGCCCTTGTACTTGGTAGCTTTTTACCATAAATATTCGCAGAGTAGGGCACGGAAGGATACATTCGAAATATGAAAAAAGTAGCAATTTGTTTATGTAGAGATGATATGGAGAAAACGATATCATTAAAGATTCTTCTTGTTGAAGCCCTCTGCAAATATTTTTATTATTGCATTATTGTTTTTACTGTTACAGGGGAGTATATTAGGGCTTATCGCCTGCAACCATCAGAACCAATGTTAAGTTTACTTATTTCAATCACCTTTCTACATTATGCTTGCCAAAAGTTTGTACAGAATCGTCACTCAGTCATTCTACAGGTAAGTGATAGGTCACAAAATTTTATATGTTTTATTAACAATAACAATGCCTTTACTTAAAAAAGGAAGATTGCTATTATATGTGGGCTTAACTTGGGAAGACATGCCCGATATGCAGCATGTACATCCCTACAATTAATTTACAGAATGAAACTGGACGAGACGGTACTTATGTACTTATTGACTCCTTTGCTTCCTTGCTTCTTCGCTTCCTACTCCCCTCTCTTCCGTTTTTGAGTTCTTAAGTACTTCCTTACTACATAATGATAACCCTTTGAGGTACTTTTCCATTCTCGTTAATCGAGTACATCTTATTAACAGCTGTAATTCAATATAATTAGGATCCAACTTACTCTGATCACCCTTAATCAAGCTAGTCACGTGTTCATTGACGTTTTGCTTTACCTGGGGCAGGGCACTTTTTATTGGATGACTGTCATCGGAGATGAGTTCATCCTTCACCATTTGCAACTTTTTCCCAATTTTATTCCAATTTTATTTAAGGAGCCGCGTCTTAATGGTTAGTGCAGTTGCACCGTAACCATAAGATTCTGAGTTCGATTCCTCGAGCGCACGAAAAGACCCTGGAACTTTACAAAAGAGAAAGGCATTTTTGGCATTCAGCGACGAAATTCAAATTTGCTGCTTAAGGCAGATGACTCCTTAAAGGAGGTGATAGATTTTTGGTCAGTTTGGACGTAATCATATTAAGAATAAGAGCACACTACTCACGTATGATAGTATTGATGATAAAGATGTATACAGTGTTCGGTGAATGTCATGTATTTGGATTACATGTCCATAAATATGACTGAAATATATGATTTGAAATAAGCAAATTTTTCCAACATGTTCTCTGTTTAAGGAAATAATAGTTACGTCATATTTATCAAGTAAACAATAAGATACAATACGCGATAAAATCGGAATTTTTGCAATTACTCAACTACAGTGGAAATTTATACACGCTGCGATGAATTATACCATCAAACAGAGAAATTTCTATGCCATGCAATGTNTAAAGGAGGTGATAGATTTTTGGTCAGTTTTGACGTAATCATATTAAGAATAAGAGCACACTACTCACGTATGATAGTATTGATGATAAAGATGTATACAGTGTACGGTGAATGTCATGTATTTGGATTACATGTCCATAAATATGACTGTGAAATATATGATTTGAAATAAGCAAATTTTTCCAACATGTTCTCTGTTTAAGGAAATAATAGTTACATCATATTTATCAAGTAAACAATAAGATACAACGCGATAAAATCGGAATTTTTGCCATTACTCAACTACAGTGGAAATTTATACACGCTGCGATGAATTATACCATCAAACAGAGAAATATCTTGCACAAGCTTTTCATAAATAGCATTATTGTTTTAGAGTCTGTTGTTTTATTTACACTATTAATTACCTTGCTTTTATTTCTATTTCTTTTTAAGGGGATTATTATGGCATATCACTATTTTTATCTTCGTGGCCAAACGCAGGAAGCGCATTACAACCTTGGACGAGCGTTTCATCAAGTTGGTATGCCCGGTTTTTTTTAGATTTAAATACCTATAATATAAAGAACTATATTTGTTTACCAGTGTTACAGAGTTGAACATCAGCTAATATTGCTGTACTAACTAAGATAATTGTAGAGGAATGTAGCATTTAATTGCCACTTCTGTTTTACATCAGTATCATTAATACCTTAAGGAAACCCTGCTAAGTTAAGGAAAACGTCATGATGTTGATAGGGATGGGGATAACGATGATGGTAGCAGTGGAGTTTATGCTGGCGGCGGTAATGATGATCGTGGTGTTACTGATGATAGTGGTGATGGTGATGATAGTGTTGTCAGTATTACTGGTACTTATGGTGATGATAATGATTATTATGATTATAATGATAATGGTGATGGTAATGAAGATGAAGATTGTCAAGGCGGTAATAACTCTGATAATTAGTGTTTAAGCATGGGCAACTTTTTCGTCAAGCGGAAGGAATGTTTGAGGAGAAATTTTGTTTTTATTAGATAGGATTCTCTGGGAGAACTGTAACAGTCTGAAATGTATAGTCTGTGCTTTATGTGAGTTTTTTGTAAACTATTTAATAATTACTTTGACAAATCATTAAACTTTTGTCTTCTGGCTAGTGAATCAGTTAAAAAGAAAAGGTACCAAAAAATGTAGAAACAAAATATTGCATAGAGTGTCAATTTTTTTCTGATTGTAATTATTTTTGTGTTTACAGGGTTGGTAAATTTCGCTGTTCACTTTTACCAGCGTGCTTTGGGTTTCCCTTGGCACGGAGGTCAATTTGAAACTGAGAACGAGATCAAGGTAAGTGAAATGTCTGACCTTGTGCTTAAGGGTACATTAAGATCGTGCTTCTCACAGTGTTTGCCTGGAGTGTTGAATACTGTAATATCAAATGGATGTTTTACAGCCAACCGTTAGTCTTTATACTAACAATCGAAGCTAAAATTCAGCATTGATGATATTCTGAAACCAGAAAACCTGCTTTTTAGAGCTTTCCATTTACTTTAAAAAGATCAATTTGGACTGCAAGATGGACACAAGAACCGGGGAGACCCCAGCTGGACTAAGTAGTGAAAGTGGGCGAACTATTGTTCAAACATGAGGGTCGTAAATTAGATTGCTCCATTGTATTTAGTGTCTAAGAGCTCATTACCATGTTAACCCACTTAAATCTTTCGCGTTTCTAACTTTATAATTTTAAGCCCAAAGTTGTTAGTTTTGAATAAGGGTCTTTCTAATCTTATTTGCTTTGATAAAATGCCCAGTAACTAAATTTTGCTGGGACTGAGACACCACATGTAAAAATATACATGTTTAGGAGTTATTATGAAATGTTATGTTAAGCTTAAAACCAGGCAATTTGATATTCATTGGCAAAATAGATGTGCCATGAGGGCATTAAAAGGTGTTCAGAGCCGATAAGTACCCTCTATTTTGTAACAAGATCCCCGAATTCATTCATGATCGTAAATTGTTTTAGCGTTGCTTGGTTGAAGAAGAGTTTTTGTATTAAAACATTTACGTGAGGCCCCCATTCCTTACCTGGCATAAACTGTACAATCGGAGGTTTCAGTTACCCCGCAACAGGGCTCTCCATATGTTACAATACGAATGATTTCTCACAATGTAATTAAGGCTGAAAGAAAGAGGTGATGCCAAAATGAGATTGTTATTGTTTGAAATCACCCGAGGAGTGCAGCCCATGAAGACCTTTTGACAACAATTAACTTTATCTTGATTGCAGTTTGATGTCAATGTACCCAGCTTTCTCCTTATTCATTTCCAAACTGATTGAAATCATACAGAGAGAAAATACCTCTTCGATTATTGTGCATTTTCGTTATAAACGATTATTAAAAAGGGATGACCCCAGGATTTGAAAATCTTGAATTTTTACTGGTTTTAATGAGAAACCTGTACTACTAATTTTTAACCTAAATACAGTTATCAAGGTGATTTTCGCTGAACCCTTTGGCTTTTTTGACGCACTGAAAGGTTAAAGATTGCGATAAATTTTTCAAATGTTATTACATCATCATCACCATCATCATCACCATCATCATCACCATCATCATCACCATCATCATCACCATCATCATCATCATCATCATTGTTCAGGTGCCATACCTGGTAGACAATGGAAGACGACCCTTCTCAGTCGTTGTTTTCCACAGCAAATTTACAGACATGGTTGAACTGCCTTTTACTCTTTTCGCATCACTTATAATGTCACTACTGTCTGCCACTCGTATTTTTGCCCAGGGTTCTTACTGTCATTCTTTGACTCGCCATCTGCCCTTTCCTCGTGACATTAATTTTTCAGAGTTTAAAACATCTGAAGACTTTTATGCTTGATTTTCTTATGTACTCCTTCCCATTTCTTGGTTTTAGGGGTTTTTTGGCACAGGACACGCATTGATAACAGAATATTTGTTGAAGTGATGATCGCTCTAACTAACTAACTAACTAACTAACTAACTAACTAACTAACTAACTAACTAACTAACTAACTAACTAACTAACTAAACTAACTAAACTAACTAACTAACTAACTAACTAACTAAACTAACTAACCAACTAACCAAATAAGTAAATATATAATTAAAATAAATAATTTAAATAAAAAAATAAATAAATTGCCCATTAACTTACCTGTCTTTCTTGACAATTACTAGTTCCCTTCCAATGGACTTGTCAGAACATCTAAAATTGCCACTTTATTTGCACAATATCTTTTCGAGCCCACTTAAGCGTAACATGTCAAATGCCTCCAATCTTTTATCATTTTGTTTCATTTTTCGTCCATTTTCCCAACCCATACAACAACACAGGCCACACATAAGGTATTTCACGTTCGTTTGGAGATGTGACCATGACTTAGTATTTTTCTTCTCATTTGAAGCAGATTTTTGCTTTGCAATATTTTCCTTTTGTATTGCTAAAGAAATGTTGAGAAACCATGTACGTCTTTATTATTACTAATTGTGTAATACTTCTCCCCATGTTTAGGCCACAGATCTACAGGATGTTCATCGAGAAGCAGCTTTTAATTTATCCCTTATTTACAGAAGTAGTGGAAATCGACAGCTGGCAGTCGACATCCTCAGAAAATATTGTTGGGTTTAGACAATATTATATGTTTTGTGTTGTAAAATGAGGGCCGAATCCGAATCATCCGCTTGTTTCAACATAGTTGTACCATATGTAATTTTAGCAATATTGATTGAATGTTGAATATTCAAGTGGGTCTAACTAAATCGATCAAGGTACGTGTTATTTTGTGTTAACTCTCTACCTTTTAGTACATCTGAGTCCAAGTAGCAATTGTGCCCTCTGCTTACAGATCCTGTGTGCTCAAAGAATATTTTTAAAACCTATTTTATGGAATCCTGAGTGAGCTCCTTGTTGCTGTGTTTTTCAAAGATTTTCTGGAAATAAATAAAAGGTTTTGTAATACATCTGTATATGTGTGGTAAAAAGCAAGGACTATGAAAGTGGTAAATGAATGTAAACATGCATTACCGCAAACGGTCGGAATGGAAAAAGACAAGCCCAAATAGAATTATTATTTTTTAATTGTGTACAAATAGTAAGATTTTTTCAGTAATTATATTGTTGAATTGCGTTGCGAAGCGATGCGATCTCACAATATAGAATATACTACTTTCATAAACTTTCATATTTCTTAAGCTTTCGACAGTGCTCGATTTCAACAATGGAATTAAACGATTTATAGTTACAAGTTTTAAATTATAAAAAATGACATAATTTACTTTGCTTTGAAGTAACATCTGTTGAAATTTACATAATTTTTACGCTTGGTGAAAACTGGTTTATCCAGGTAGCGTCGTTAATTCCAAAGACCGTGATGTAACAATCCCTTGAATATTAATATTTTGAAAATCGGAGGAAATGTCTTCTGACCTTTTGCTTCAAAACATAATCGATAGAACAAGCCTTCTAAATTTTGGAAAGGGTCTTAAAATGGCAAACAAGGCACGCTTCTCGTTCCTTTGCAGCAGTTTTGGGGTTAAGGTGGGTAAAGAATAAGTAGTTTTTGTGTCTCAGGGATCGCTATTTTGGCTTACCATTTACCATCGGGCGTGCCGTCCGATTGTTCGCATAACGCCATGCAATGACAAATCGTAACAGCTAGATATGGGGTATTGGAACAGGGCATCGCGCAACTCAGTTTTTCAGAATTGATAATAGGTAATCTCATTAACTTTTCAATTAAGTGAAACTGCACTTGCAATGACTGTGAAGAATAGGAACTCATGTTCATAATAATTAAAATCATCTGGCGTTTGTCATACCCCGGACATCCATGTCATACCCCNCAGTTTTGGGGTTAAGGTGGGTAAAGAATAAGTAGTTTTTGTGTCTCAGGGATCGCTATTTTGGCTTACCATTTACCATCGGGCGTGCCGTCCGATTGTTCGCATAACGCCATGCAATGACAAATCGTAACAGCTAGATATGGGGTATTGGAACAGGACATCGCGCAACTCAGTTTTTCAGAATTGATAATAGGTAATCTCATTAACTTTTCAATTAAGTGAAACTGCACTTGCAATGACTGTGAAGAATAGGAACTCATGTTCATAATAATTAAAATCATCTGGCGTTTGTCATACCCCGGATATCCCTAAAGCCGAAGCCACGACCAAGGAGAGTCCAGAGCTCTACACTTGTTCTTAGCCAAAAAGCCACAAATAACTACTGCTGACAGTGGTAAAAGTATTGACACTGGAGCTTGTACTCTGGTGATAAAAATTTTCAAAGTACAGCATGCACACTCCTTTTGTGTGGGAAACAAGTAGAAAATACAAGTTGCATTGAACTGGAACCGCTTTTTTTACCAATTATTTTAAATCCTTCACTTCACTTTTACGTTCGCGGAGCATTTTATGGTTGTCATTAACGCTGAAAACAGCTGTGATCATAAAACGCTTATATCCACCCCTGATGGAATAACAGGTTTTTTTCTTTAATGGTGTATGCCACTTAGTTCAGTTAGATTGTCTAATGTGACTGGAGACCTAAGGATTGGAATTTAAATGTTTTTTCGAGATGGTTGGGTGCTAATATTCATGAATTCCACGAGGGCGTTAAAATCTAGTACTTTTGCCTGGCATCGTGTGTGTAGCCCTTTTTTTGCGATAGCTCCTACCTGTAAAATTTAGTTATTGTGATGAAAGAAATAAACTAATCTATGTTAGATTTGGCTCATTAGAAGTGCAGAATTAAATGTAAATATTTTGTTGTTGGTCATTGTGTTTATATTAATGTCAAGAACCTTAGAAAAATAGAAGTACCAGAAGCATTCCTGTTCTGATAAGGATTTTTTCCCCTTAGGGCCATGACATGTTAATGCAGTATGTTATCAGTATTATCCGTCAACGCATGTTGTTGCAAGAGCAGATTGTGAACGCCGGCTCTAACTCCGGGTTGTAATCCGACCAAATGTCGCCAAAGAGAAGTGGCTCGAGAATTTTAAAAACTATGACTTGACCACAAACCGATCAGTCTTGTAGCTTTTTGATATCGCATGCGAATTTGCGATTTTAAAACTCTACATGCTCTAGATCCTTGCATGCATCAACGCAACACAATCCGATTCCACCAATTTACGGGCATTTAATCATTCTCTGTTCCTAGTTCGACCTTAAAAAGGCTTCTCCCGTCTTGAGCAACGTCCTATTTAGCTTAAGGATTTTATGTCCCTTGGCGCTTGGAGTCTGCCAGGTCAGGGTGTCTACACAAGTAATTCGGCTTTTGCAAGGGTAGCGTTATTTCTGTTGATAAACTTTACGATGGCACTTCCGAGCCTCGTTACTTTACAGACTACCCATTCATGGAGAAGACAATGTAGCCTCACAAACGGTTCAGCAAGTGGTGAGTTGCAAGCGTAATGGTATTACACCAAAAGAACAACATGCAGTCAAACTTTATTTGCCCTAAGCGTTATTTAACACATCTCCCAACCTCCTCATCCATACCGAAGTGTTTATACTATCTCTGCGAATCGCTGGAGGCTAAACGCTTTCCCCTATGCTGGAGACTTATACTTTTAAATAAAGTGTTTTTTTTCAAACCAGCCAAACGATTTTACATAAATGCATTCAGTACGTGATTAAATAAACTCGAAAGCAAGATGGCAATAAATCACGACGGGCTTTGCTACAGCGGACAACTATTAAACTACACAGCATCATTTAATTCACACAGTTAACAAAAATTTAAAAAAAGAAAACCAAACAGAATATAACTCGACGGAATCGAAGTTATGTGAGTCGAAATACATTTATCAGCAATTAAAAGAGTATAAAAACTACACTGCAACTTAACATTCCAGAATTATTGTAATCGACTGCTTTTATCATTATTACACAGCATAGTTATAGATACTAATAGTTACTAATAACAAAGCTTTACACCCAACAACTGTGGGTTGCAGTCTCTAGACCTTTAATATGGTACCACAACAATATGGTAATGCTGATTATCTTTCTAGCTAAAAAAAGATTAGGTTAAGAAAATCTCGTCTGAACAATTACTGTAGCTAAAAGTCATTCAAGTTCTCGTTTACTTTGAAATACACTGCCCATCTTGAAAGACGGATGTAAAAAACATTTAGCTTGCTCTTTCATACTCTACTCATTAGGACTTAACTGCTACGGTCAGTGTTTACAATAGTAAATAGGCTATTCAATTTCCAACACTTTTTTTTCTCTACCAAAAGTCCTTTCTGCTATTACGGTGTACATCAAATATGTTACTAAAAACAATATATTTTATCAAGTAAAATATTCGAACAAGATACCATTAAATTCTTGTGTTGGGTTGAATGATATAAAATCAATTAAACACTCTAACGGTGCTATTTACATGTAAAGTGACACATCACTCAAGTAAACTATTACTCAAAATCAACAACTGGTCAAATATGATAATACTTATTACCGTACTGCAGTTTTATAACCGATAACGAAGACGATAAGAAAGAAATGAGTGACCCTGAAAAGAAAAATGAAGTGACGAACTGAAGGGCAGTAATGTATATGGCGGAGCAGCTGCACCAATCAGTTTTGTACCGTCGTTAGATCAAATTATACCCAATCAATATAAAGTAACGTAGTCTTCCTAATATGGGCAACATTTCAATTGCCGCCAACCAAAGGCACTTCTATCCACAATATTAACAACAAAAGGAATTCTATGTACACCCATAAGTAGGAGACTCTGAAAGCCCAGTGTAACAAAAGCTCTGGTCATAAGAATTAGTAATGTATTAACCTTGCACTCATGCAACTTCTTTTTTGACCATGCGTTGATCTTAATATGTTCAATCTATTGTCCGTGACAGGGCGTTTCCCTTATTCTGAAATGGACTCTGCATTTTGATCCCGACATTACTAGTCAGTACTTACTATTTAGGTTAACGTTCTATGATATAATGTGCAACCAAAGTATAGTATTCTTTCTGTGTCAAAGTGGGAGAAGTAGGGAAATGGGCATGTAAGAGGTTCGCCGTTCTTCACAAAGGAAAGGACTCAATTTTTTTTCCTAACAAAATCCATCGCTTAAAAACTGCAGGCCCTGTAGATACAAAATACTCTTCATCTATCTTACGATTATGGTGTAATTATACAAGATAAAGCTCCAGTATAAAACGTACAGACCCCTAGCTACAACAATTTGGCCATCATCTGTTAATTCATGACATACAATATTATTCTTTGAAAGGAAAAAGCTTTGTATTTCTTTTTTTCTGTGCAAAAAAGCCATGAATAACAAACAAATTTAAAACTGTGGCAACAACAATCTACCCAACCCAAACCCAGGCAGATATACCAAATGAAATACACCTATGCTTCCAGTTGTGGAAATGCCTTAGAAAACATTCACAAAAACAAAGATTAGGAGTTGGGTGCGAAGAATCTCAACAAGTTGCTTCTGATCTTTTCAACAGAATAACTAGTGCATCCCATTTCTAAATTAGTGATCTTCCTCAAATACCGAAATATCCAAATATTCAATGGAAGGATCGCATTATCGGAATATTTGTGTCTTGATATCACTTCGTAAAACCCTTCTAGAATGATTGCAAACGCCACAATAAGATTTGGAGAAAAAACCGAAAATAAGCAGAATTTATGGGTGCATTGCTCCTCTAGAAAACTCACAATGGAGCTAAATTTCTAGCATAACCCTCTAACATCTAATCTTAACAGGGTGAAATTTTAGCAATTCGAAAAATTCTATCTTTAACTTCCTAAAATTATGCCAAAACTAAACTGGTAAAAACACGGGCCAAGAAAAACGAGGGGGGGGGGGCCAAGCATGTCCCAATAGCATGTGCCTTCAATGTTTTTGTCATTTGTTTTCAACACTATATGTTAACGCTATCCATTAAAATTCTTCAACTAAACGACCATTTCTCATAGATCGTAAAGAAATATGGTTTACGGTTTTCGCTTTTTTAAACAGCATTCAGAAGCCAGAATAATAAGGGGAAAAGCAATAAAAACTGTAGTTCATAGTGAACAATAAATAGCTAAATGATAGACTACATAGCGGCTAAAACAGTCAATTAAACACTCGGGTTAAGTCTTGGTGGTATTTAACCCTTTTTTCTATTCATTCCCTATACAATGTATAATATAGTAAGGTTCATGCTGGGGGTAGGCGTATGACACCGAAAAAGCCAAAGACATCTGCAATTTTTACTGTACACAGTTTTAATAATCTACGTCACAAGAGACATCTACGGAACAGGGGGCTGAAAAATAGACCGAGCAAAATGTGTTATAGAACGATAAACGAATGTTTATTTTGGAACAATTCTTTTTAAATTGGTACATGACATTTCGTATATTTCCCTTGATACTGTTGTTCTCGAGTGAATAAGGGAATGAGGGAAATGAATAAAGATACCAGGAAAATAACCATATGTATTGAAAATGATTGTGAATAGTGCTCAACGTGGAACTCAACACATCTTAAGAACAACCAACAAGAAATGAACTAACTCTATGGAAACATTCCACTTATCAGCAAATCCATAAGTCATCAATGTTTAATATTTGAAAGAAGTTGTGGACGTAGTAAGGCGTAATTTTCTGGATACCATCTCATTAAGGGAGAAGACAAGGTCCTTCATAGAAAACAATCAATCAGCTGATGGAAGAAATAGGGATGTAGGAAAGATACTGAATGCAGTGAACGTGAGATGGATGGAGAATTTCAGTTAGGGAAAGCCGGCCAAGCTGTACCTGAAGAAAATAGAAGAAATAGGATGCGTTCGTAGTGAGCACAGCAGAGATAATATTCCTATTGATATTACATCGTGAGAACAATAGCATTCAGTACCAAGCTTATTCATGCCCACTTTTGACGATACAGCACAAAACATAACGTTAGAGCATTCGAAGTCTTAAGAATCAAAAACAAAAAGTTAGAAAGCATGGAAGGGTGAGTAATATGCGGCTGTTCTGTCTGTTCTTGTAAAAATTCCAATAAGCTCTCAACAAACAGCTTAACAAAATGCCAATAAAGAGGTAATGAGCAACGAGCTCCATCAAATGAGTACACCTGGGGGACTATACAAAATCGTTATTCTAAAAATGTACACCGAATCCCAGTCAGAATCAATGAAAGGGCAGGTTTTAGTTGTAAATATAAAACCAATATATTACCTGGGCGGTAAGGTGACAACTTTATAGTAACCAAGTACTACTATAAAACGAGTTTGTGATGTCAACAATAACAAAACACTGCAGGGGGTAGAGCATTTAAAAAGGGCGTTTTAACAGGCAATGTTTAACGACTATAATGACTATTACAATAAATAATAAGGCATTACACAAAGTTATAATTTGGATACAAACAATAGAAGGGAGAAAGATTGGCTCAGCCTGGGCACAAACACAGCTCACCTAGCTACAAGGAGGAGGAAGAAGTTACATAAGGTTCCCGGTTCAGAATCAACAGCACTGCATTCGAACAGTTAGAAGTAACTTGAATTATTCCAATAAACTAGTAGGTGAGGCAAAGGGGTCAAGTCTAAATTTTAGTTGTCATAGAAACCGTAACAATTACTATGGTCGGCGGTGGACTGCTCGTTCAGTTCAATATTGATGCACTGTACTGTACAAAAAAAAAGAGAGAAAACAAAAAAGAATAAGGCCTTACGACAACTACTTACTTCAACAAACAGTGGCAAAAACTTGTTAGTGCCTTTTAAAAAATAAAAGTTCCTTACGACCAGTTTGGAAATTTCTTGGTGTATTTTTGCCGACCAATTCTTGAAATTTTACTTTACAAAGACGAATGAGGGTCTGTCAACATTTCCAAAGAAACCGTACGAATCTTGCGTTAGTCAAATTTCACTTGTACGTGTACATTACAAACAACTTACTCATATCTTTTTATACATTGAGAAAAGAGTATACGACTGTACACAATTTAATATCGTCCATATCCAAATGTTAAAGACTGTCTGGTAGCTTCCAAAAGTGCTATGTTCACTTGTATTAATCACGCCAATATATAATTATTTCAAACAAATCGGATCTACCACTTTTTACTCTTAGTGTTCCATGTTGTGTAGTACAGAATAAAATAATCCATTTTTATAATGGTATGGTCAGTTAACAATGTGCTATCCATGTAATAACCTAGCAACCGGGTCGGTGCCCTGTAGTTTATACCAATTATGCTGCGCCAACCGCTTGTCTTTGAAACTGGAATTCCTCTTTTATCTTCTACGCGTGTCTTACTTTATACAACGGTATGTGGGTACAGTGATAAAATGCCATGCATGGATTTCTTAATCACCAATAAGAAAATAATATGTCTATTCCAAGAACACTGTGCACCAGTACAATAATATGTCCTGCTTTTCTTGACATCAACGTCATTGTCGGGGTACAGTGTTCCCTATATGGTTACTCCATGCTTCCCCGCAGCTTCTGAAATATCCAAAACTGACGTTAACAGGTAGCTTTCCCCGGTGAATCAGCACCTACCCTTTCCTTTCAACTACCATATTTACAGTTCCGTACGCTTTAAGTATCTCCACGGCTTCATGATGCGTCAGTCTTGTAAAATCGTGATTATTTACCTACGGTAAATTCAATTCAAAACCAATAACCAATGCCAGGAATAAAACTGGTATTAAAAGCGCAGTTTCAGTGCAATATTATTTGGGGCAGTAAGCAAAGTAGAATATTACAATACCTAGTGGGTAGTAATCGCTGTCCGATACCAAAAAGAAATGGCTTCATGGGATAATCAAAATCTGCGTAAACCAACATTAAAGTGCAAGTTCAGACGCGTCAAGAGATATTTCGTCGAGTCAGGTGAGTGAAGGGAAGAACTTTAATTTGTTTTAAAGGGGGATATTAAGATCTCAAAAAAGATCTCACGAGCATTCAAATGTGCAGTGATTCTAAGAAGACAAAAAATAACAATACACTTTCAATAATATACAGCTTGTCTATCCTTAATAAGTCGGATCAAAAGTTTCCTCTTCGGTTATCGCACGCCAAAAAATATAAAACCGAAACCCGGTCAGACTTGTGCTACTACCACACCAACGTGGGAGATTGCATTACTGTGTAAATCTTCTTTCCAATAAGATACAAATCCGACAAGAACTTTGAACACTAAGGTGTGTATATGCAAGCAACATCATTACTGAGAACACTCGCATCCTATTATCATGTGAAATTTTATTGAATAAAAAAAGATTTAGCTTCAGGCAATATCGGAAAACAAACGGTAGCTTTCTTACTATCCAAAAAAAAAACCTTTATCATTCACAAATATATATTTTATCGTTCACATACACATATTTCCCAATGCCATGGCAATCTACTTTTCTACTCTATTCCCAAGCCATAAAAGTGTATTTGTGTCAAGATTTTAAAAGGGTTAAAAAAAGTAAAAATATTATGAAATTGGGGCAGCAATGTTTATCTCTACAATCCAACACAAAGGTAAAACCCACATTATTTGTATCACAAGATGCGATACTGAACAATGCTTTGATACCAACCATCCAGGGCGTCCAAGAAGGCAACCTCCACGTGGTGACGCCTGGATGCTGACTTGTCAGGTTTTCCTGACTGGTTGGTAACGAATAGCCTTCATTTCAAGCTGTTCTTCCGTAACATGGAAAAAATCGATCTCGTCGTTCATGTGATTTCGAATCTAGTTCGTCATCGATTTGGAGAATTTTTTGCCTCCAGCAGCTTACACACACACACACACACACACACCAACCATCCAAGTATTTAAAAGTACAAGTAAAACAACTAAAATTGGTACAGCTCAGCCTGATGAGTCAAGTTTGTAGTTTTCGCTATTTACACTCACTACCAACCCTCTTTTTACATCCATTTCGGTAAAAATATTGAATGTAAGTAACCCAATGTATGTTGCTTCCGGAAAACTGAGGCTGGTGAGGAAACGAATGAACAAAACATTTCACTGTGCTTCCTTCTTTGTACAAGTGTTTTTAAACGGCAATACGGCCTTGATATTGCGGTTGCCATATCTCATGTACCATCTGTTTTCTGTTCCATTTTCACTTAAATTATTTTCCTTGCCGCTCGGATGATCTAAAAGATTTGTACTGTAAAAAATAGGAAACTGTTCAAAGTGTTACAAGTAGGAGGTAGAATTCATTTTTGAATCAACAACAAGGGTTATGTGACGCTGAGTGCCGATGATTCCTTCATCAAAACCATTATAACATCCTGAACCCTGATTTATTCTAATCAACGCCAATCTTGGATTTGCATCTTACTTTACCAGGAAATATCTTAAAATTTCAAAATTGTTATTTCACCTAATAAAAATATTGTCTCATAAGATAATAAAAAATAAAAATAAATAAATTACAAACTGACTTACTTTTATTAGCTTATCTCGGGGTTCCAGCAAGCCAAACGCTGGTCCATCAGATAATACCTTGGTCACGTATATACCCTGAATCCAATCAAATAATGCATCATAATTAATAAAAATAAAAGTCATCATTTATAACATTTGAAGTTTAGATTCAGAATAAGTATGAGAATGAGCACGTGGTCCACATGAATACAAATTAAGCACAATATAGTGGAAACAACCCAGCATTCCGTTTAGCAATGCAGCGCTGTTCACTCATGTATAAAGACATTTCCTGCCCTTTGCAACACGACCTTCGCATTACAGATTTTAAGCAAAAGGTACAAATAGTAGAAGGTAATAATTCCATGAAAATTAGATGAAAAATGCTCGCAGAGTGGTATATGCTTCCAGTCATATTTATTCTGACAGGAAAACTGCCTTATCTCTGAACATATTTTAAGGAAAGAACTGGCACAATTACAAACCAACGTCTGCTATTCTTACTGAATTAAAACCTTACGTCTGGCGACTCCAAATCTACAACATAAATCAGATTCTTTGTTTACAGTGACGTCATAAAAATGATTGACATGTTTTCCCGTCACCTTCGATATACAAAGCAATTTCAAAGTAATCAGACATCGGAAGGTTTTTGTTAATATTATTCGACTCAGCAGTCCCATTTTTGTTGTGTTTTTAGTTGGTTTATCTGAAACATTGGCTTTATCCTCTGACATTTCTTAAAAATTTCCCCACCCGGGAGGGATGCCGAAAAAAAACATTTTGACGTCACCATTAATGGAAGAGAACACTCGAGAAACGAACAATAAGTCATCTCATATCCAAACATGGGCGACTCCACGTTACATGTGGTATAAAATTTATCTGATGCAAGTTTAAGACTTCAAAAATTACTTGCACAAGACCAGTTTAACTTTGTGACAAACAACCTCTGTTCTTCATAAACAGATGGCTGTTAACGTTCTCTCTCCACAACCTTACGTATCAGCAATGTGCAACCTCTTGCTACTAATACAGTTGGGCTGTATCATTTCCAAACAATTTTCTCGATTTTTCTTGTCACCTTTTAAATATTTCTCTCCGTCTCACAGCTTTTAAAATGATGCCCTTGTTTCTGTTTCTTTCAGTAAGTACTCAGTAAATCACTAAATCACTTACTAAATCATCAGCATTTGTTCCACCAGATACACTGAAGCCAAGATGTGGATCTTTCTTAATAGTAACCTCGATCTGGTTGAAGTAAAACAAAATCATATTTTAATACTTTTCGTTAATACTAATATACCTAAAGTACATCACTAATTTATTTCTCTGATACTGAACCTAGAGAAAAAAAGACAGGATGGGCAGTAGCATCAACAGCCAAAAAAGAATATCGCATGTAGAAATTCAATTGTTGGACTTAAAAATTTTTTCTCTTCGACGTCTTATCTACCTAATAATCACACACACACACACACACACACACACACACACACACACAAACACACACACACACACACACACACACACACACAAACAAACACACACACACACATACACACA
>RDPX01000047.1:1846897-1865665 GCA_003991215.1 Morbakka virulenta | reverse complement strand
ACACACACACACACACACACACACACACACACACACACACACAAACACACACACACAAACAAACACACACACACACACACACACACACGAACAAACACACACGAACAAACAAACACACACGAACAAACAAACAAACACACACACAAACACACACACATATGTATAGATGTACATACACATATGGTGTCATCACCAGTTTGTTGAAGAACTATTCAAAATTTCACGGTGAATAATTGCTGTTACAGTTAACCCACAAAAGCTTCCTTGGTAACAGGAATTTTTCGTTATTTTATACACGGTTTCGCTTCTTTTTTTCTGCTAGGTAATATACAATAAGCCATTAAATATGGGTGACATGACTGTAATAATGTCAAATAAATAAAACGATGGATTTGTGAACAAAGTAGAGCATAAACTGGTAGAGAACAAATAATGATACAATAAAGCAGATCCATAAAATATTCTTTTAAAAAACCAGCTGGCTTATTTTCTTTTTATTTTCTGGCACATGATCAGCTAAGTAAAAAACGGCAAGTAACACCTGCGAGAAACTAAGATCAATCCAGATTTGCTAGTCAAGGTAACCACCGACAGGGATACAACGCGTACACAACGTTCATCTAATTAAAGGTGTATGTATCTTTGGTGGAGGATTTCATAACACTTTATCCTCAGAAATATACTCCTCTTAAACAGTTAGGTGCAGATCAAATCAGCATTCAGAAAGGAGATAAGAAATATACCGAAACACATAAATGGTTTGGGGCATCCACTCACATGGCTACTTGCAATGAGCAGGTCGTTATGGGATTATAGCATTATAGGAAACAAAATGCGCAGCTGGCGCTAAAGCAAACAGGAAAGCAGGTAGAATAAGGAAGGGAAAACGGAATGACAGAGGAAATAAATGGTTGCTGAGAGAGAAGATTAGAAAAAGGAGGAAAGATCGGGAAATGGGATAACAAAAGGTCAAAAGAGAAAATAAGTGAAGGTGTGGAAAAGAATGAGGAGGAAAAGGGAAAACGTGGAAGGGTGAGTGAAAAAATGGTGAATAGGAAATAGGGAAAGTTAAAAAACTAGGGGGGAAAGAGGGAAAGGGGAAAGGGGAAAGAGGGTACAGGGAAAGAGGGAAAAGGGAAAAAAGAGGGAAGGGAAAAAGGGGGANAAAGCAGGTAGAATAAGGAAGGGAAAACGGAATGACAGAGGAAATAAATGGTTGCTGAGAGAGAAGATTAGAAAAAGGAGGAAAGATCGGGAAATGGGATAACAAAAGGTCAAAAGAGAAAATAAGTGAAGGTGTGGAAAAGAATGAGGAGGAAAAGGGAAAACGTGGAAGGGTGAGTGAAAAAATGGTGAATAGGAAATAGGGAAAGTTAAAAAACTAGGGGGGAAAGAGGGAAAGGGGAAAGGGGAAAGAGGGTACAGGGAAAGAGGGAAAAGGGAAAAAAGAGGGAAGGGAAAAAGGGGGAAGGAGGAAAGAGAGAAGGGGGAATGAGAAAAAAGGAGAGGAAAGGAGAGGAAAAGAAATGGGAAGAGGAGGAGAGCAAGAAAGGGTATGTGGAAAGTGAAAAAGTGGCAAACGCAAAGTGGGAATGTGGAAAGAGGTAGAAATGTAAAGCAGGCTTAGTTTAAAGCAGGTAAAGTAGTAAGTGGGGAAAGTGGAAAGTGGAGAAAGCGAAAGGTGAGGAAAGAGGAAAGCGGGGAAAAAAAAGGAATGGGGAAAATTTTTCTCACGGTCGCTGCTTTCCATATTTTCATGATATTAAAATAATTGATATATCGCTGTCTGCAGACGCTGCAAAAAATTCTGCTTTTATGAAAACTTAAGGAAGCAAAGCGTCCAAATCTGGCGATGTAAACTTTGTAAGTAATTACGTACTACCTTTATCTTTACTGCTTTACTGCTAAAACATACATGCGATTTACCCGTATAATAAAACAAAGCATTACAAATCCCATGAGCTTAAAAACAGCATTTACTGTGGTACAGCCAAATGTCTGGCGAGCGAGATCACGAAACTCGCTATCACAAATTTACCGAATAATATCTCTAATATTGATGTCTTACCATTCCTTCTTGCTCTGGTATCGATGGGCAGCCTATTGCAGTATAAAACAAGCAAAAAATACAGAAGCACTGTGCAAAAGTAATGAGGATAAATTATAGAAAAAGCAATAACACGCAGACATGTAAAAATGTATATTGTCTAGACAAAATGAAAAGTAACTCGTGGTAGCGAGAAACGTTCTGTATTTTCCAAACTTTAAATACTGGCACATGGAAAGACGTGACACGCGGGGCATGTGATACTTTTAAAAACTGCAGATTCGTGCCATGTTCACTACTTACATTTATGTTTCCTGTACTAACTGATCTGGTACATTAGCAAATTTTTTGGCATTTCCTGTGATTTTCAAGTATCCTAAACTAATGAAAATCTGGTTATTTCATACAAATTTGCAAACTCTTACCTTAGCTCTAGATCTTACCTACAGTAGTATCTATACCGTAACCTTACGTCAAACCCTAGGGTGAATGACTGGAAGCACTGCTACATGAATAAGGTGTGTGGTTGCACGATTGGTTGGGGTGGATGGCATAGCATTGAATGGGATGGGGTGAACGGATCGATCACAATCGTAATAAAAACTGCAATTAAAATGTAATTGATCAGAGATCACATCAATCTGGCAAACCAACGCTTCCGCTCAGATTTAATTCTGAAAGGAAATTAATGCAACAGTTTGCAACAGAGTGTTTTCCTGTTTACATGGAAAAACGTGTTAAAGCGTTACAGTGTATTCCAGACAAAAGATAAATGAAATCAATCTACTGCATGAAGACTCCGAATGTTCTATACACTTTTCAATCCTCTAATAAAAATTTTTTTAAATTATTCAAGTCATAGACACCCACAACCAGATAAATTTTAACTTAAAAGGAATGTGTTGTCGCTTATTGTAAGTTGTACTCTATGGCTCATCGTGGCCAATAAAGCATTGCCGATTAAATGGTGGTAAAACATCTAAGCCACTCTAAACCAAATTATTGGTTATTAACCATCACTCCAAAAATGTTCAAAGAAAAAAACTCACGCGAGTATTATGAAAATGTTGAATATTTTACAAATTGTTATTTTCTTCTTTCATGTAAGAGCCGTTTTGGCCATTAGTTGTAATCGTAAGATACAATGTAGCAATTCAAATACAAGATGCTTTGGAGACCTGCAGTAGTACTAGGAGACCGTACTTTAATCCAATGAAACAAAACAAGTAAGTAATAGGGCCTGTTTCCACTGTTTCCCAATATCAAGGAGAGACAGTTTCGTCACTATATTCGATTGAAAAAGACTGCTGTCTGATAATCAGTGCAATGCTTTTTTTTCGGATAGCGTTGTTACGAGCTTTCCGCAAACGAAAGTATCCAAAACGGATCTAAAAAGATACATTTGGTGCAAATGTGCTATGGCAGTGTAAATTAATTTTCCTTTAATATACTGAATATAAACATCTTATCATTGGCGACAAATATATTAACCAATCATCACAGAAGGTCTTGGGCAGAAATGGTCGCTGCGCAACTATAGCTACCCAAGGCTCTCAGCGTGCACTGCAACTTCCGTTTTTGTTTGATCGTTTATCTGAAATACACTGCATTATTAAGACAGTGAAATGCGAAATGACAAACAGCTCAATACATCCCTTGAAAGATTGAAGCTTTGATTTAGAACGTACCATTTCGCCAGGATTGATGATCTTCTGCAAGGTCCCCACTTCCCAGCCCAGAATCATTGCTAAGTTTAACATTTCCAGTATTATTTTCAACAACCAGCAAATTACCTGATTGTGGCTCGGAAGTGGGTACACTGGCTTCAACAATACCAGACGATCTTGGTGACTGCGAAAAAATAAATAAAAATTAACCAATTCAATAAGCATTATTTTTTAATTTTCAATAATATTTATTTAACTATTAAGCTATTATTCTATATAGAATAGAACTCTTTTCTTCTCTCGGGAGCAATGAATATTTACAGGCGCCATTCTCCTGAAGGGCATGGCATTGAGAGCCAATAGCTCTTGACTGAAAGTGAAAAAAAAATTTTATCACGAACACTCGTCATATCTAAGCATCACATGGGCGAACTGGCAGCAAATGATGTCGGAAATTAATGTAAATAAAATTAAAGTAATGTAGAAGGAAATAGATGGACAAAGTGTAGCTAGGGCAAGGGGTAACAACATGCAAAATATCTTTCTCACGCTATTGGAATAATGTTGTTCTCTCAAAACGGATATTTAATCAATAGAACGTGGTAAACCTGGCGCCTGGAAAGAGAAGGTATCCGGTCAGGTAGACTAAATACTTCACATTATTTGCACCTTCAAGCACAATGAGAAATATTTAGAATAGTTTTTTGTTAAATGTCGGAATAATTTTTGAACCACACTTTAAAGTCTCTTTGTGTATCCCATAAAGCTTTTACTCATTTCACTATCATTATCCGTGGGCAGTAATGTCGACAGTCTCTATGTCAAAGTTTATTGCAATGGTTTTGAAACATATTTATGGTTGTGAACAGTGAAGAATTTTCTTTAAAGAGTTTCAACTCATCCTTTAAATTCTTTTTATTGCACAATTTGAACTTTTCATTCACAATCTTCTCTTGGATGATAACTCTTAGGTGATTATACTAAATCATAATTACCTAAGCCTCTTATTTCTTTCCAAAGTTCATACTGGAATATTTCGAAAATATTGAGTTCATACTAAAGCATTGTTATACCTTCAAAGTCAAACCCAGAAAATTCTGGGTGAAAGTAGGTTGTTAGGTAATCGGAAATTGTTATTCACTGTAAATTACTGTAAATTCACTCTTTCATTAACCTGGGATCACGTTTCTAAAGCAGTGAATTTTCCAACTGTTCCTTCGATTATTTTATCAAATACTTCGTCGTTGTCTGCATTAATAAATTATTTTCGTCTTTCAGCGAGTTAATTGCTCGGCAGGGCCTGTGATGCGCATAAAACTACCCTGAGACCTTTGCAACATCTAGCAAGAATACATTTAATACTAACTGAAAATATTGCAAATTCAAACAAAAGAAAGTTTAATCATTATTCATTCGATAACAAAAACGATATTGTGGTGAAAATACAAATAAAACTGTAGTAAGTTGCCATCTAACGAACGCCAGATTAAACTATTCTCAAGCTCGGCAGTCCACGTCTGTACCGAGGCAAGAATGCTGAAAAATGTACAAAATTTTTTAAAAATTCCAGTTTAATCACTTCACTACAATTTCACATCGTATTCTCTTAAATCCAGGACTCAGCTACTAACCTAACTCAGCTTACATTTAACTCAGCTTACATTTATATAAAAAGGAGTAGTTCCGGTTAAGTCTAATTGCTAACTCGACTGTTACATGTATGTGTAATACAAGCATTTTATAGCTGTCTCGGTAATTTTTGATGGAATTCTTTAATAATCTAGACCTAAAGATTTCAAGGGATTATTGAAACTGCCCAAATCTTTTGTATAGAAGAGATCCTTTCTTTAATCTTTCACTTCGTTACTGAGATATTTGTAACGGGTGGTTTGATGATAGTGCGGTTTGTTTTTTTTATCGTTCATCTCAAAATACACGGCCAGCCCAATGATGTTCACTTTTAAAGACGTCACCAATACTAAATCCGATCGCTGTGTGCATATACAAAGTGAGGTAGACGTGGGGAAGACTGCAAATGACCATAAGTTTCATGAACGAAGAGTGAAATGATGAAATACTAGTATAAAATTGTGTTCACCACCGAGTTCCGTCTCCATGTGTATCTTTGTTGCTTGGCAGCAACCGGACAGTAGTTAAGGATGTGGTGCTGTGTGTGCGTGTGTCAACATGGCATCAGGGGCTAAATTCTTTTGCCATCAGCCCTTGTCTTCATTAGTGGGCAGAGATAATATCAATGCTCTCCTTAAAAAAGAGAACAGATTTATAAAAAATGAGATTGCTACCTTATTCCAGAAGCTGACAGATGGTGGCACTTAGTTTTCTGCGACAAAGTTGATGATTATGTTGTGTTTTTTTCAGTTCCATAAAACTGTCCCAGTTCAAATCCTTTCGCGTTTCTCTTGAGAGATTGATGATGTGGGTAACGATGTGGTTAACGAAACAAGGAAATAGTCAACAAATGGGTATTTGAAAAAAGAAACAGAAGCCTTTATCTGGCTGCCCATGAGCAAATATTTAACCGCATCACCATCATATGTATGCTTTGACACGAGAATGGCGTAAGTGTAGCTCATATAGTGAGTGAATGTTAACGTCCAGCGCAAACGGAGTACAAGTGTCACAAAAATTGGTACAAATAGTATACTGCTAAATAATGAGGAATGAAATAATCATAGGGCGGAATATTTTTACAAACTCCAATTGTCAGGTGTTAAAAGTCGAAGGGTATTGCGATATTATGGGACTTTAATATTCAGAGTATTACAAAAGAGACATTAGAAACCCTGATATTGTCGTTGTCTTACAATGGAATAAGACTGCAAAATCATTGACGTTTTCATGCCTAGGGATGAATCAGTGTGGCAGAAAGAAATAAAGATAATTGAAAAATAAGGAAATTTAAAAAACGAGATCAATAATATACGGGTAATGTCGAACGTTACGATTACTCCGATAGTAGTTAGATCATTGGGAGTACTTAGTTAAAGGTTAGTAAAGTGGATTCACCAATTTGTTAAAGATGTAAAAGAGGAGATAATACTGGTGACTGTGTAACTGGGAACAGCAAGACCAATTAAAAAAGGACACGTCGTAGACATGCGCAGAAGAAAGTACTACTTGTCACATTAGCCAGTTGTAGGCCAGGTAAGGCAGCTGTCCACAAAGTACATCCAACATAAACATTACAGTAGTAAAATAACAACAATACAAGTAATAATAACGTAAAATCATCACTAATTTTATCTATTTACTTGTTTTCAACCACTCTCAGTTCACGCTGACAACAACTTAATTCTGTAGCAGGCATTTAGCAATTAGCTTATTATCATAAACCCTCCTAAAAGTTACCGCAGACAAAAAGCAAAATTCAAAAATAACTTTTAATCTCAGTGGACTTGATTTCTAATCGTAATAGCAAGTTACCACGTTTACAGTGCTTCTTTAAATATTATCACTCTCAAGTAAAGCTTTGGTTTGCTTAGAAAACCGTTTCAGTAATTCCCTCTAATCGCCAAGGCGAATAAAGAATCAAACTTAAAGGTCACATCAGGAAGTTTTTCCATCAACTTCACTGCGGTCCGCTAATTCTTGCGACTCATAAAATGCGCGTCTCCCTGAATACGAAAAAGCAACACATCCTAATTCTAGTCTGACAACAAAATAGCAACACAAAGAAAAATGTATTAGTGCTAGTAATAAGGTGATGATGATGATGATGATTATGATGATGATGATGATGATGATGATGATGATGATGATGATGATGTCTTTTATCATAAAGTNCGCCAAGGCGAATAAAGAATCAAACTTAAAGGTCACATCAGGAAGTTTTTCCATCAACTTCACTGCGGTCCGCTAATTCTTGCGACTCATAAAATGCGCGTCTCCCTGAATACGAAAAAGCAACACATCCTAATTCTAGTCTGACAACAAAATAGCAACACAAAGAAAAATGTATTAGTGCTAGTAATAAGGTGATGATGATGATGATGATGATGATGATGATGATGATGATGATGATGATGATGATGATGATGATGTCCTCTTTTATCAGAAAGTTTCAGTTCTTAGTGGCTGTGGAAATTAGTGGTGAGCGCAGATAACATCCTGTTATCAAAGAACCAACAGTAGAAACGTTGTGTCAAACAAAGCTCTATTTTGTCCATGATTGTTTAACTTATAATCGGATTCCAAGATCGTTGATATACTTCTCCAAATTTTTGGAAATTGCTTCCAATGCACCTACAATCACAGATATCGAGAACATTTTCTTTATTTGCCACATTTACAACCGTTTTGTCTTCTATAGTTCTGTACTCCTCTATCTTTTCCAACACTGTGACAAACTCTAACATCTCCTAGTACTGCATCACCAATAATTACCAACAATCAAATAACAGCATTTTTCAATAATAATAATTATTATCATTGTAATTTTCACACGGTATATGATGTCATCACAAGATTGTTCAGTCTTTTTATCAAGCCACTTCCCGTGGCCTAAGATGACAAGCTGTCTTCTTTTTGTCCAGGTCAATTCACTCTTCTCTTCTGTCTTCGTTTTCTTTCTTTTTTTCTCCCCAATTCATTCGATATCAAGTACTTTATTTATTATTTCATTATTATTATTATCATTATTATTAGCGAGGAGGTCGCGTCTGCGGGGTCGCGCCAACTCGACCTCCGTGAAAACTGAGATCGTGGTAAACGGTTCAGTAAACATAAACTATGCTTGACCGCGGGGTAGGGATAGGTCTTTCATGTGTTGCAATAAAACTGCTATCTTACCGCAAAACGCAATTTGAAACGTTAATTCTCATTTTAGTTGAACTTTTACAGGGAGGCAGAAGATGTTCAGAACATCAGAGACCATTAGCAGATATCCCGACCCAGGTACATCGATAGATATGATCCATAGTTGATGATATTATCATCGATAAAGTTTGACATGTACCGGTTTCACGTTTGCCGTGGTCCATCCCCGGATATGTCTCTGATAACCAATGCCAATCTCACTTCTAGATGAGGGGAGCACGTGCGAGAAGTCCGACCCCAACGATCATTTTAATCAAGTTGGGCATAACACGTTTCGTAATCCTCTGCCGATTCCTCTTCTAATCCGAGGTGACCTTGAACTCGTGCGACAAGATCCGGTAGCGGTAAATCCTCCTCCTCGTCTAAGTACAAGCATTCCTCCGTCATGCCTGCTTTTGCGAAGCAGCGTTTTACAGTAGTGGGGGAGACATCGGCGACAGCTGCTACTATCCAGTTGATTGCATCGAGTACAGACACAGATTTGAAAATGTTCTTAACATCCTCCCCCTTGTCCATTTTGGCCAGGACCGTTTGTAGAAGACACCTGCGATAACGAGCTTCCACTGCCTTGATTATCCCCTGGTCTGATGGTTGCAATAGCGATGTCGTATTTGCTGGACGTGGCACCACTTTCACGTTAGAGAGGTTGAGGTCCTTCGCATGATTCGGAGCGTTATCCATGAAAAGAAGAAAGTGACGATCCTGACGTTTCATACGTTTATTGAAACGGTAAATCCATTTCGAAAAGATCTCTGTGGTCATCCATGCTTTCTTGTTGTAGCAACAGCATTTTAAAATGGCGACCACAGAGTCGGAACAATTGAAAATTTGGATTAGGCCAGGGTACCCATTGAAATTTGTGTTTCAAAACTTTTTCCTCTGAAGGTCATCAACTGGGTCGAGGAAGAATAATTTTTTATTGGTTTCAACTGCAGGTCGCCATTTACTGCCGTTAGTCATAGGCTTAATTAGGTAGCGCGGCCACTGAACCCGCAAATTGTCCTGCAGTGATCGTGTTAGGGGGCTGGAATATGCGCTTGGGACCAATTATTTGCTAGTCGCGTTCTGGGAACCGGGGTGGTCACGTTAATGAAGGCATTTTACAAAGTTTAATACGGGAAAAAATCGGGACTTCGAAAAAGTGGTCGGGGTTTTACTGTATTATTTTATTATTATTATTATTATTATCAATATTTCTTGGCAATACCCTTTAATATTCTTGCATTTTTCATTGTCTTCTGGGTGGCTTCAAATTCAAACTCAAGCTCTACATTTAGCTCTTCTGGGTATGTTCTCGTTTCTTTCATAACAGAGACCAAAATTTTTCGACTCTTGTGTTGCAATAACATCTTGAGCATCCAATAGCCAGGAATACTTAGATATCCACGGAGTCCTATAGCAGAGAATTTTTAAGAAAGTTCAAACTGAGCCATACCCCTACCACCACTGTTCCTGGGCAAGTACAAACGTTCAACATCTGGTTTCGGGTGGTCCATTTTGTTTGACGTTAAGAATTTTCTGATTCTAGTATCAAGATTTTTTTTAACAATGAGTTACAATTGACAATATTGATGTTGAATATAAATACTGAAATAGCAAGTGAGTTGGTGTCTGCAATAGTTTCTTAGAGTTTAGTTTTGGTTTCAGAATGAATCTTACTCTTCTCAGCTGTTCTTTTTTCAGTTTTCTTTTTATGGAAGCAAGCTGGATCCTGAATTTTCCTATTTCATCAAGTTGCACTGCTACTTTTTAAAAATTTATCTCTCTTAAATGTGGCTTTGGAACACTTGTCCATACGAAACTTCATACCTATGTCGTTGCTAAACCTTTTTACTATTTTTAGCAAACTCTCAATCTCGTTATCATCTTTTCCATAAAGTTTTACTCCTTCAATGTAGAATAGATGACACAATCCTTATCTTCAAACCCTAACCTGATCAATTAAGTTTTAAGGATAAGAAAATGAGAGGTAAACAAAATAAAAGGGGGAGAGTAAACCTCCCCGTTGGACTCCGCGTTTGACTCGTACTTCATCGCAGGAAATAGTACCTTTTCCGTAAAACTGAACAAGACGGGTTTTCCATTATTGCATATTATGTTGTAGAAAGCAAGTAATATTTGAGGAAACTTTAAAGAGTTCTACCGCACGTAAGTTACACTTGTGTGAAACACTATCGAATGTACAAAGAACTTGATCTTGCAATGTCAGTAACTCTGCCCTGTTAAAAACATACTTCTACAGAAACAGTAAAAGGCGGCCACTCCGGTCAAGGAACAAGGCGCTTGGAGGGCGATGGTAGAATAAAAAGTACAGAAGGCACAAGGAACGTGGCGATCCAGGAAAACATGGCGAGGCACGTTCAAAGAAGATATCCGAAGTCGACACCGATCGTGGGATGGTGCTATTAACCTCGCAACTGATCGTGACCGTTGGCACCGACTCGTTGCCCTATGTCCAATCCAGGGCGGGATGATCTAAGGTCTACGGTAAAGGAATGAAAATTCTCTGCCATTTGAGTTGCAGTTTTATATGAGTACATAAACAAAACAAGAAATACAACAAATAATTCGCTTTTGACCCTTACCCTTGATGACCCTGGTGCCATGTTTGTACATGGCGAAATTCGCTTGCAGTCATCCTGATACTTTCTCAAAGCTGCCTGCATTTTAGCCCTTTCGTCTAAAGGCTTAGCCATTTCATGAGCTTCGAACTCTTGGGTTTGTAGCTGGTTAAGCAGTTTTATTTCCTCCTCCTCTAATTCTTCCTTTGTATAGCTGTTGTTCTGGGAAGCGAAAAAAAAATGTAAATGGCGTTACAAAAATCCAATTGAAAATACAAAACCAAGTCGTCATTTCAGGGCAATCTCGTTTTCCCATTGCAGACTGCCTGTATTGTGCATGTTTTCAAAAATAAAGCAGATAGAGGGTTTTAACCGATTTTTCAAAAGAAGCATGACTATTCTTCCAATAAGCCGGAATAAAAAACTTGTAACCTAAAGTGGCTATCCAGTTGATTCATTAAACATTGCTAACAATCTCTAATTTATTGTGGTTTGTTACTTCGCTAACAGAACTCTCACCTGGTCTCGTACTCCTTCCATGCTTTCATTGGCCAAAATATAAGCCGTATTGTCTACCCCTTGCACCTGTCCTTTCGCGACTGCAACATCTCGGAAATGTTGGATTCTGTCTCTGATATCTTTAGGATAGGGTGTAGGTTGCCGTGTTAACCGAACCTGAGAAACACAAAAATAGGGACTGTCATTATATTGTAAAACAGAAACATTTTGAAAATCGCTTTTCCAGGATGTTAGAAGGCTTCCGAATGCACTTCAGCAAGAATTATCAATTATACCATAAATAGAGAATATAATAAAATAATGTTAGTCTAAACGTGTCCTTTCCAAGTATTTTTAATACAAATTATAAAGTTGATGACGAGTTCAAAATATGAATTGATATATTTTAATGCCATAAATCGACTCTACAACACGTCTAACTAGTACCAAATTGGTCTTAAACAAAGTGGTTACACTCGCCATTGACTTTTGTTTTATCATGCACGAAAATTGTTGACCATATTCCGTCGTGTTCATTTCTCCTCAAGTTTTATCCACATGAGCAGCAACAGTGTTCAAAATAAGCATGTTTGCATTTCTTTTAGCATCTTTTTATTTTTTTCTTCTGTCTAGGAGACTGGTAACAACCCAGTAGATAACCAACTCTGCTGTCAGAAAATCTATCCGTCAAGGTTTTCTATATTGTTTTATCATTGTTTCATTCTTTCTGAAGTCAAAAAGAGATAAAGACCCAGTCAGTCATTAACGTCATGAATATTCAAAATTTCTTACAACCAAAAATATCAAGAAACCTCTGTTTGATATTACGTAGTGCCATGTAGACTCACCTATACACAAGTTTAAATACAAAAACGAAAAGTTAAACTATACTTTCATTAAAAGTAGAGAGTTGAATATAGCACAGGGAATCAAAACAAAAAACATACCACTTGCTGGTCATCATCATCAACATTAAAAACAACTGAAGTTCTTTTCCTCCATTCTTCTTCAAATAAAGAGGCATGGAAACTAGCTTCTTCTTGAATTGCACTTCCTGCTGACGAAATGAAAAACAAACAATTCATGTCTTTTCTTTTATCGTCTAAAATCGTCTACAATATACCCAACAAGCTTAAATAAACCGAATTTATTGAATCTTTGACCCAAATAACCAAATAGCAATTGCAAATGCACCCCCGCACCCCCAAAACAATCACATAACCCTGACAAATCCAATATGTATTCTCTGATGACATATAATTTGAGAGTTGGTACTACTTACCTTCTTCAATTTCATCTAGTGGTCGCTGTGGAAACATGTAACAAGTGAGGAATCTCTTCTGCGAAGTATCGTCAAAATCATTTTGTAACGGAATTATTGGCTTGGACTAAGAATAACAAGAGGCAAAAAAAAAGAGATTTAATGAGCAAAGCTTCTAAAAATACGGAAATGATAGAGATAATAATGATGGTGATAGATATTTTATACTATAAAATAATAACTACAGGGTGTCATGGTGAGAGTAGTTATTCCAACAAGCAAAACATTAACTTCTTTTTTTTTCAATACCGTTTTTTTCCTTTAATCTTTTACGCTTTTGGTGGTGTTTATTTACACGTTTATTTTCACTCCTGCTTATTGAACACCACCCGAAAATAACATTCTGACTTACGAGCTCAGGCGTGTTTTAAGGAAAAACTTCTTGTTGCCGTTGGGTTTGGTTGTTATTATTAAAATTGAGCCGATTTATATCCATTAAAACACATTTCTAATTCAACAGAATGGCGGATATTTCAGCGCGACACTAATAAATGTGAGCAAAGATTATTAAAGTGTCCAAGCATGTGGATTTTTATTAAAATAACAGATTTTCACATGACCTAATCAGAGTATCTCTAAAGTCCGGTTTATAGAAACACTTTTATCAGCATTGTCATTACTTTTGGGAAGGGCGTTTGAGATAACCCAAAGTAACTGTGTTTTATTTTCAACGCGCATAATCAAATCTTTCAAAGTTAAAAATAAATAATAAGTCGAGCGTCGACTGAGGTCTTTTCACTGTGAATTTCTTTTAAATAAATTTTACAAGTACAGCGAACATGTATTAGTAAATTATTTTTTTATGTTCGCTGTCACTTTGTCACCAAACGAGTCAATACGTAAATAAAGCAGTTAGCAAAATTTTAAGCCAATTAAATGAAACCTTTAGAAAAACCAAAACACAACCAAATGATGAAAACTGAATAGTCTCCCTTACTGCTGCATTTAGGATGAATGTAATTCAATGACGCACTTGTCGTTTCTCCTCCGTTTGTCCGGAAGTTATCCTGTGACGCTTTTGCTTTTTCGCTACATTTGTGCCACCTGATCATTTGAGTTTTCACCGCAAGAAACAAATTTTAGTTTTATTTTTTGTTTTTTAGCCACATACAGTCGTCGGTTACATATTTAATAAAATAAGTAATGCCAACAGCAGGCTATCTTTTAAAAATCACTGTCTTTCATATTGCGCCTGAGTTTACGATCAACTATAAATAGTGTTTAAATCCACCGATCAATACTAAACCCAAAAACTGATTTTCGCTTCGGTCATTTCACTGTTTCATATATAGTGAAGGTAGAAATTAACATTCAATAACAAGCATGAAGATCTATTTCGCATATTGCTTCATCCAGGATGTTTCGTGATTACAAATTTTACTAGAAAAACGAGCAACCAACTCCACCTGTCTTTTTCAAGTCAAAATATTGCACTCATATCAGTTGGGCCCTAAGGCGGTGACGAGTAATTCTTTTTGCCCTCAACTCGTCAAAGGTTTAAAGTTCACTACTGTATTGTGTTGTTTATTTAAAGTAAACTTTCCACTGTCATCCCTTTCCAACAGCCATGTCTGAAAATTAGAACGGGCTATTCTTTCGGGCTCATCAGACCCCAACCCCAAGCAAAAAATATTTCATTTCAGTCTTCCTTTCAGTAAAAACAGAGATACAACCTGATGGAAGTTAGTTTCTTGGTTTACTTGTGGTTGAATAGAATTATTTTTTCATAAGCAAGACATTAGAGGTTTTCATTGGCCAAGTTTACCTGGTTTTCCGATAACCACAAAGCCTTTAAGTTCTTAAGCTTCATCATACTATACGGTAGATTTTCTAACCTAAAAAACACAAATGAGACAGAAATCTACAAAGTAAACATTACCAAATAATTCTGTGGTAAATTAACTGTACATGAACATAAAAAAGTAATGTAAAAAAGAATATATAAATAAACTACTGTGCTAAATAAATCCCTTAGCCGTAAAAAAATCCATGGGAATTTATGAAAGCTAAGTAGGTCATAACATTGCTAACGGTGTTTCTTGGTATAAACGGTCATCACCCTTGGCTACTTTAATTATTTACAGATTGGTAAGCGATAANGAAATCTACAAAGTAAACATTACCAAATAATTCTGTGGTAAATTAACTGTACATGAACATAAAAAAGTAATGTAAAAAAGAATATATAAATAAACTACTGTGCTAAATAAATCCCTTAGCCGTAAAAAAATCCATGGGAATTTATGAAAGCTAAGTAGGTCATAACATTGCTAACGGTGTTTCTTGGTATAAACGGTCATCACCCTTGGCTACTTTAATTATTTACAGATTGGTAAACGATAAAATCATAGTTTTCGATCTTACAATCGCCTGGCATTTCACAGCAACATGATTAAATTGTCAAAAATATCTACGTTCAAACGTTCTTTATCTACCTTCTTTTTTCCCTTTCTTATTCAAGGTTGGGAAAAGCCCCCCGCGAGATTTCTTTAAATTATTTTAATCTATACTTTTCTAACAAGTAAAAAATGAACAGTACAAGGTAGACGGTATTAGATAGGTATGTTCATCTGACTCGTACACATCCGATGAGGTAAGACATGTCAAACGCCTTTATAATAAATTTACTTTCCCCTTAATTTAATCTAATATTTGGGTGAACCTGTATTTATACTGCGATCAAACTTTGGATGACTGCTTTATAGGCTTTCTGCTGTCTGCCAGACGAAAACTATATCTTTCCCGCTGTCTATCTAGTATTTTAAGGTCCGGAAAACAAGAACGACAAACGTTTGGGATCCTCTGCCTACAAATGAAATTTTTGAACCTCTTATTTGGTGAAAGTGATGTTGAAATTTGGCGTTATGTCGCGACTAACGATGGAAAAAAGTCTTATCAGGTCGCATAAACCAATAACAACTATCTACAACTGGGGTTTGGGAAGCATAATGACCTAAGAGCTTACCCCTAAATCTAAGAAAGGTAAATACTCCTTAAAAAGAATTTGCATTCAAAATGTCTGCACAAACACTTTTTATGCAAAAATGTTCTTCTTTTTTTACTTTCGGCTTTTTAAAATCCATTTCTCATCACTTCTTGTAGAAGCCATAGCATGTATTCTCAAATCACACCTTTGACTCCTTGAATTATTCTGGCTTACAGTTTTTACACTGTATACAAAACGTGTATGATAATACATACCATCATCGACGTAGGTTATTCATCATGTCGTGAGTCGTAAGCTTTTTCTGAGCTACGTTCGTCATCGTCATCGTCATCGTCATCGTCAGGCTGACGATGGTATAAGTATCCCTCGAAATGTATTTCAGAAAGAGACGTACGACAAGAAAAATATCCTGAATCACTGGCATTCACGAAGTTCATAAAGTCAAGAATTTTCAAGAATACATAACTTCGTTTAGTATAACAACTATCGTGTTAAACAGATTTCCAAACAATAGGTATTCAATTTATCTTACTAAACACTATCCATTGCACAAATCCCGTTAACTCAATTCTGGGTTATACTATGCATTTTCAATTCCAATATTTGGAATCTCAAAGCTACTCAAATGCTAGTTGTCAATCATCAATAGTTATTTCAACCATTTCAAGTCAAATGCTCTTCAAACTAAAGCTGCGGCTTTTTTGAGATCAAAATTGGTTAATTAACAACCGGTTACCCCTGTTTGATCTACGCCCTGACCCCCAGGTTGTTTGTTACCTCAATAAACGGCCATATTAGAAAACGTCCCCAACATACCGTAATTTGAATAATACATATCTAAAATTAAACATAAAACAAAAAAGGCATAATATTGTCCCAACCGACCAATGCCATTTCTCTTTCCAACTCTAGTCTAGGTAAATAGGAACGTTAAGTTACTCACAAGTTGGAGCTGACATTTAATACTGTTAGGCTAACCAATCGGCCAACTTCGTCTGGTAAAAAAATTAATCTATTTCTCCGCAAGGATAGCACACTTAAAGAATGACAGCTACCAATCTATAAGAAAAATAAAAAGTAACCTGTTAACAAACTCATCATTTCGCTTTTGCAAAACAGTAAAACTGACGACTAAAACAAAAATTAAAAGAAAGGCAAACTTGGGTTCATAGAACATGGTTTGAATCAACGAATATGGCATTGATGGCCATTTTCCCTAAACACTAAGCCATCACCAGCAATAGATTTATTACCGTGTCGTTTCAGCAGCCGAAATATTTACCTGACTACGCAGCTCTTTTCCAGACTCTCTATCGATAGTCATCTCATCAGGTTTTTAGGCATAAAGGTCGGCCTCGTTCACGAAGACTTTTTTCCCCCAAGTAACCAATATTCCATCCCCATAAACAAGATAAGGAAACAAGATAATGGAAATAGTATTATAGTAGAGTCTACGGAAATATCAATAAAAACAACTGGTAAAATTTTTTATTTTCTATTTATATATTCTATTTGTTTTTCGTTGTTCAGCCTTTTTAATTCCTTTCGTTTCTAAAAGCATTTTTCTTAAATAATATATTTTTTCAATATTAACAGGGAAAAAACACCAGATTTAATTATCACCCCCACCTAAACCACCATTACCTCATAAAATAACACGCTGGTCACTGGTATTGTTTTCTTCCCATGACTGTTTTCTTGGCAGATTAGGGGCCACCCCTTCTATTTCAAAGGGCTCCTTGATTCATATGTAATATCGCCAAGGTCAAATTTCTGTCAATTATTATTCGTTGCTACACACCAAGCACACTGATAGTCTCGTCAATATCTGATTTGAGCCCGGACAATTGCAATTTAATTTCCTTTGGGCTTATTTTAAAGGAAAATGTTTTGGCTATTTTTGTTTATTTTGAAATTATTATAAGTCTACCAAATCTCTGTCGAGGAACCGCTCTTCACTAGGCATTTAATTTTTAGCGTCAAAATGGAAGGAGGGGTACAGATGCCCGTAATAATTTGTTATACTACATGAAATATCTCTGCTCTTTCACAACATCTACCTCTGGAAATTGATGAGCTTATATAACTTTTTATCCAAATTACGCTCTCTTACGAAAGTTTGGTTGAGCACTCTATCTGAGATTTGGGAGCCTGTTGTTAGCGTAATGAAATGCTCACTGCGCATGCGTGGTTTGAGGACTCTGACAGGATCCCACAATAACTCTTTAAGCTGTGTTTGCTCCGGCAACATGGCCAGAGAGTTATGTCTCAGAAGCTCTGTGCTACACTGATGAGCCCACAAAGGGCGAAACAGTACTGTCTGCAGATTGAGTATCCAAATTATAAAAATTATTCTTTTTCAGTATTCACAACTTTGTTGACTTCAAAATGGCGTCACGGTGCTCCAAGAATTAAAAAGTGTGGTCACTGAATTCAATTAAAAATAAGAAATTCATTCATTTCTTATTTAAAAATCGAGCATGGGCAGTTTAATCTCAGTACCACAATTAAATCCTAAAATAGGGAAGTGACTTGCAAAACAGGCTTTGAAAAAGCATTCTTCCTGATGACAATGGATGCTAGACGTATGTCCTTGAACAACAGAGAAGGGAAGGAATCCTCAGTGGTCCATTGGATTCGCCTGCCGGCGCAGTGACCCTCCAAGGAACAAATGTAACTTCAGTAAGGTCTTGCGTAAAAGTAAACTTTAAAATTCCATGTGTCAGTCTGGGTTCCTAATCTAAGTAATATTCTCAAGCTTATTTTTATTTCAAAATTTTTTATTGCTTTAAAACAGATATTGGCGATTTTGCGAGAAACTGCTTTTAAGTAGCTCCATAGTTGGAATTAATACCTTGCCGCAAACAACTTCAGTAGAACAACTCCCCCCC